>BDCZ01000406.1:0-55812 GCA_001662365.1 Chlamydomonas applanata | reverse complement strand
AGGGGGGAGGCGGGGGGATGGGGCTGGGGGGAGGGCGGGGAGAGAGATCGGGCGGGGGCGGAGGGGGAGATCGCAGGGGTGGGGAAGGGTTCCTGTGGGTTTGAGTGGTGTGGGACGTGGGGTAAATGGCCAGCTCCTGCTCAGCTCAATGTCCCATGCCCCATGCCCCATGTCTCCTGCCGGCATTGCGGCCCTGTGCACCTGCTGTACCCAGTGCGCCCATGCCCAAGCCCTGCATCGCAACCCCAATCCTTTTGACGCTGCGCACAGGGTTCTGCTGCCCAGCGCCCGATCCCTGGGCCAAGCTCCAGATTCAAGTTGAGCTCATTTAAGTTAAGCAAGAATCAAGTGGAGCACTCTCAGCCCTGACCAGACTCAATGGCACCGCGCTCCAACAAGCCACCCACCCACGCACACATACCTGAGCGTGACTGCGCGCGTCTCCACGCTGCAGTTCAGGATGCTCCATTTGGACAGGAACCACGCGCTGCGCTGGTTCAGCGCCTGCCAGCACGCTGTACGCAGGAGGCCCAGGGCTCCTGAGTTGGGCACCTCATTGCCATTGGCCACTTGACGGCTGCAGGGCAGGGGAGGGGGGGAGGGGGGTGGGGGGTTGGTGGGGGGCCTTGTATGGGCAAATATACAGTCCACAATGTATCATAGGGAACACATGAACAACACAGGAACAACAAAGGGAACATCGGACGCTTAACACAGCTTGAGAATTTGATGAAGGGTCCCAAACCCGGCTGCAACTGTTGCTGCTTGGCCATTTCAATACCAACCACGCTACACTTACTATTTCAAACCAATTCATCCCAATCCAACTTCAATCGGGCTTTTCAACAATATTCGTAAAACACTTCATGAGGCTAAACAACCAGGTCCTGCACCACGCACTTGCACCACGTCGTGAGCTCCACCACGGTGGAAGAAACCATGCGCGTGCGGTTTTTGCCGTTGGGCAACCGCTCTGTCAGCCGTGTGCGGTTGCCAGCGCGCGCAGAGCGCACAGACACCAGCTCGGTGGGCGCCTGTGCAAAGGTGAGCAGGAGAGCAGGAGCAAGAATAGTGTTGCCGCACAGAAAAAACATGCTTGCAGGTGAGTAATGTGTGAAAGTGGAAACGGGGAAAAGGATGAAAAAGGCAAGCATCTGAGCAACAATAAAGTTCAACACGGCAATGAAAAGGTTGGTAAAGAAAAGAATGATGAAAACACGACCGTCCTGCCCCGTCCTGCTACCTACCATAAAGTCCATAATATCAGGAAATCCAGAGATACGCCCCTTTTAATCCACATGATACGTTTCAAGGTTTGCACACCTTGCAAAAGGTGGAGATGGCTGCCTGCACGTCGTTGCGCAGCTCAGTGGCCCGGTTCTTGGGCGGGCTGATCCAGTTATCCTGGATGGTGGGGAAGAAGGGGATGTTGTGCAGCGCCAGGGAGATGACCTGGTTCAGGGGGACCAGCAGCTCGCCGGAGGGGCGGGGCGGGGGCGTGGGAGGCTGGGTCCTGTGGGGAGGGCTTGGGGGCGGGAGCTGCGGGCAGGGAGGGGATGCATGCCAGTCGTCATGCGCACATCATGGGGGGGGGGTGCATGCCAATCGTCATGTGCACATCATGTCGGTCGTCATGCACAAATGTGAGCTAGTAATACTACAGTAGTAAGTGAGCTACTGTAGCAATGATAGTATCGCAGGCATGTCTGCATGCCGTTGCTGTGAGCTGCGATGCGACTATGTCAGTTGTCATGCGGCGCGTGAGGGCGGCATTAGTGTGCGAGGGTGATCGCATGTGTGCGCATGTGCTGGTGTGTGGATGGTTGTGCTTGCATGCATGCCAGCTTCCCAGCACCTCGCACACCAGATGCGACCAGGAGAAGGCGGTCATGAACAGTTAGTTTTGCATGCTGAAGTCCAAGGGGTGTGGGGTAGGCCATTATGGCAGCAGTTACAGGGACGGTGCTGCTGACATTGACAGTGAATCACAGTGTTAGTAACAGTGAATTTCCGAGGCAGTTGGTGGATGCTTTAGTTTTGATGCAGGGAGGGGCGGTGGATGCTTGCTTACCGGTGGGTGAGGTGGGCGAGGGGGCTTGGCTGGGCTGGGAGGCTTAGGAGGGGCAGGTGGTGGAGCAGGGGGGCGGGGAGGTGGGCGAGGAGGGCGGGGTGGTGGCCTTGGGGGCCTGGGGGCTGGGGTGGGGGGTGATGGCTCATCAGCTGCAGTCATGGGACATCAACACATCATCAATGCTGCTGCACTGGCTATCTGAGCATAGCAGCAGCAGCAGCACATATGTGCAGCACTGATCGCTGTGGAGGACAAATACTGAGGATACGACAGAGACTGTACAATGGGCAGACAGCAAGGGGCAAAGGGTCAGCAGGTGTTGACTAAGCTGTCGGCGACTGTCTGTTTCTGTCGCAAAGCGCGGCGCACCTGCCCATGTCATGTGCACCGCCACGGCCACAAGGGCGAAGCAGAGCCACGCTGCCCTCGTCATTTGAGCGCTCCGCGTCACCGGCTGCGGAAACCTGCATGCCCCGTGATCAGTAGAGGTCGGATCATTTGAACTCAGTGCAACTGAGTGCGTCAAGGCACTGCGCCACCAGGTACAACGCTGCAGCCACGGCACGCGAGCTTGCGCAATAATCCTTTGCAGCGCAGCGTTCCTTGGGTCAAACCCAGGCGTGAAGCCTACAAGAAGCACCGACCAGGCCAACCTGGAGCTGGCAGGTTCAATGCCAGCGCACCTGAGCAAGGCTATAAATTGTTATCTGGCGCTGGAGCCCGCGCCACAGTGAGAAAATAGCCGAATATCAGCTGCTTTTCCAAGTCAAAATTCACCCATGAAACCCTTACGCTGATGAAAGGCAGTGAATTGCTATGCATACGCTGGCGATAATCGCCGCTGAGCCCTGCAAACAACTTATATCAGCCCACGACGTTCACCCTGCGTCGATGCAGCTTATTACAAATCCCCGATGAATTTCAGCTCAGCTGACTTCGACTGCTACGCGCTGTGCGATCAGCTGACAAATCGTGGTTACACCTACAACAGCTTGAAGAGGTAGGAGTCGGTTGGTGCAACATCCAAAGCTGTCGTTCTGAGCGGTGGAATCGTGCAGCAGCTTGTGCCCCCTAGGGGCTCCCTGCTTTCCCACGCGCAGCGGCCCGCTGCTTGCTTCCTTTCCGCCTGCCCTGCTTTGCTGCTGCCCCCGTCCCATCCACGCCTGCACCATTCCCATTCCCACTCCCCTTTGCCTGGCCTGCCTGCCTACTGCCAGGTGCCCCGCCCGCATCTGCACGCTGGATGCGCCGGCTCTCAAACAGCTCCAGCCGATCCGCCTTTGCGGTGCGTAGCAAGCGCGCAAATGCGGGCAGATCTATGCTGGTATCTTGAGGCAGCTGCTCAGATCCAGGGGCTCCTGACACCCCCGCCACGTCAGCAGGCTGCTCCTCGCTGCGACGCCCCGAAGACCCCGACCCTTCTGACATGCCGGCATACGTGATGCCTGTCCGGTTGACCGGCACATCATCCCCCCGCACGTCACCATCACCACCCGCGCCCCGGGCAGCAGCCGCCCTCCCCCCCTCTGCATCACTCGCCTCAGCTGCAATCACTTCCGCCTCAGCCGCCCGCAGGGCTGCTGGCACAGTGTCTTCTATCAAGCACCCCTCTTCAGGATCGCACAGCAATGCCTCCAGCTCAGCAACACACAGCCGGCCCGAGTGGTCCGTGTCTATAGACTCAAACGCGCGCGCCACCAGGTCACTCCACTCACGGGTGTCTTGGACTTCCTGCCAGTCCACCAGCGCCGCGATCCACTGCTTGGCACATGTGTGGGGGAGACAGACAGAGGTTGCATGTGGGAGCGAGTGTGAAAGAGTGTGAGAGAGGGAGACAGCAAGAGAGAGGGGGAGGAAAGCAAGGAACGGAGAGCCACCCTTCTACCTTCATCAAACATCAACCCCGTCGTCCACCCGCCACTCCCCAACACGTAACCAGAAGAATGAAACTCAGACTGAAACTGCCATTGACAACTAGCAACCTAATGGCGCCCGCACCTCATTTGTGTCAATGCAGCCCTCTGCGTCGATTTGGAAACTGGACAGCAGCTGCCGCACCTCGGTGTCTGAAATGTCGAACGCACCGCCCTTGAGCACCTCCACCACACTGGAGAAAGAGCGACAAACAGTGGGGAAAGAGTGACAGTGGGGCACGAGTGACATTAGAAGAAACCATGGGGATATGTGGCACTTGCGAGGAGAACTGGCATGATGCGCACGCTCACCGTGCGTAAGGGATGCGCGTGCTCCCACTGGGTGTGGAACCATCACCAGCCAATGCACCGCGCAGCGCTGCCAGGCGCTGGGGATCATAGTAGTGCATGAACGACGCCACCTTGGACAGAGCCACCTGCTTCAACCTGCACACATGGTCGCAGCACGTCCTGGTGGTGTGGTCGCACCAGCAATCCAGCATGTGTTTCCGGTCCCACCCGTCCACATGCCCACTGGCAGTCACACCAGGCCATACAATGAGAGAGAGTGCGGGACACACAGCGTGTACATATCAGCTGCTAGCAGGACTGCACGGTGCACAGGACCCGGTCACAGCAGCAAGCCACTGCAGCAGGCACCACTCAGAGCTCACAGCACCGTCAATCCGTCACCAACTGAAAACTTTGCCACCAGACCTTGTGGTTCCCACCGCGCACCGTGCATACGTGCCGTAGCGCTGCAGCCGCTGTACAAGGCTGTCGCTGATGGGGGCGGCACTGCTGCCAGCGGCTGGCCCACCGCTGCTGCTGCCCCCATCGCCAGCCAGCCACGGGTGTGCCAGCGCCTCTGCAGCGCTTGGTCGTGCCTCTACAGGCAGCGAGGCCCAGGAAGGAGGACGTCAGCAGCAAGGCAGGCATGCTGGTCAGTGGCAGCGCGGCAGCAGCACATGCAAGCAGACCCGGCGAAGGGGATGGAACCCAACCGAGGTTAGAAAAGGAAAGAGGGAACCGAAACCAAAGAAAAGACCACAAAGAACTGAGCAAAGTATAATAAAGCAAGAACTGCATGGAAAGAGAACAGAACCAAGCATGCGGGTGGCGCACCAGGGTCCCGCGTGAGAAGTCTGCGGACCAGGTCCTTGGCCGCCTCACTCACGCCGGGCCACGGTGGCCGATCAAAGTCGAGGTCCGCATACAGGATCGCGTTGAACACCTGACATGTGAATGTCATCGATGTAGTAGTCAGCATATCTGCCCAAATGTGCGCATCAGCTTTACACGGTATACAACATACAACAACTTTCCAGGTTGTGGTTACAAATGCATGTCGGCCTTGCTGGCCATCATCAGTGTAATCCAAAGCTCTGGGCGCGCACCTCCCGGTTGGTGAACCGCTTGCGTGTAAGCCGTAGGTCACTGGCCAGCAGCGCGCCGTCATCGCTGAGAGCACGATACACGGGGCACGGGGCGAGGTTCGCAGCACGGAGCACAGGGCAACAAAGGTGAACCGGCTGGGGTGCACAGGGTAATGCCCATTGAAGACATAGCAGTAATAATAATAACACGGCGTGTCACAGATGTGTCTGCATGCCGGAAGACATAGCAGTGCCATGGTGTAATTTATGGTGCGGGGCGCAGGGCAAAGACAGGCCCACAGGCGTACCACGCGTGGCCCGGGTCACAGCAACACGGACGCTGAAACGTAGCAGACACCTGTCCAGTGGAGTTTGGCGGTGCGCAATGGCACAGGAAACACGACATGATAGGCCGGGGCCCAACCCTCTACATCCGCATCCATTCAGCCTGCACCCTGCACATCCAGACCCAACCTGCAGCTCAGGACCCTGAGCGCTGCACCTTGCACCCTGCACTCTGCTGCCCCAATCCGTGGGATCCTAAACCTTCATCACGCCCTCGCACTCACTCCTCGAATGGCAGCCGTGCAGCCAGCAGCTCATAAGCGATCACCCCTGCACTCCACACGTCCGCCTTGAGCCCGTAGTGCTTGCGCAGCACCTCGGGTGCGCAGTAGATGGGGGTGCCTGTAGTGCCAAAATAATTACAGCACCAGTCCTTTGGGCGGCGCATGGACTAGATACAGTACCATTACTCGATCACACCAGTCACACACAGCCACACAACACCACATACACCAGTCATAACATGACCAGCCGCGCCGCACGCACCCGCGCGGTCCTGCAGAGTCTGCCCCGGCCCACAGTACTCGGCGATGCCAAAGTCGATCATTTTGAGTGGTGAGGAGGGGGAGTCGTTGAGGAACAAGAAGTTCTCCGGCTTGACGTCACGCACCACCACGCCTTTGGCATGGCACTGCAGGGCGGGCGCACAGCATGGACATCATGCACGCGTGATTGACTTTGACTTTGACTTTGACTTGCTGTGACAGCGATGCTGGTACATGCAAGGAGCCTGTCCAGAGTGCAAGAGGCAGGTCTCCGAGGTTCATATTTCTCAGCCGGCCCCAGATGGCCCCAAGGATGTACTGATTGCCAGCCTGGCGCTGGCAGCAGGTGGTTTAGGAATCTAAAAGGACAACCAGCGGCGCCAGCACCTCTGCGGGGAAGAACTGAAGCTTTGCAAGTTTGCAACACACGTCGTTGTTTAAATAACGACTGTCAGGCTCCGGCATGCAGACACATCTGTGACACGCCGTGTTACTGTTATTATGACACACGTCGGACGCGCAGGCGGTGATGCCCCGCACCTGTGCAATTGTGCGCAGCACTTCTGCCACGATGCGTGCGGCATCACGCTCCGAATACTCCCCCGCCTGGGATGTGGTTGCGCACCCACACATCTCAGCAGCCACGTTGCAAGTGGGCAACAAATGGACAACACCAGGTGATAGCTACACCACAACGACGCCAGTCACACATACACACACTTGTTACTGATGATGGCCGAATGGGCAAGAGGGTGTGGGCCAGGGGAGGGCATATCTGATACTTCACATGCACCGTCAGCTGTTGCTGTGCGCACAGCCGCCCGACCAGCTCTGTTGGTTACAACTGGAAGGAGTTCTGCTCATTACAATTGGAAGGAGTTCCGCGCATCAGAGCTTGGCTGTCCTGAGTAAAGGGACAGCACCTCCAGAGCAGCCGTACCTTGATGCGCGCCCACAGCTCTCCCCCACTGCACAGCTCCATTACAATGTCTACAGCCTGCTCATCCTCGTATGCCCCCACCAGGTACGCCACGTTCAGCGAACTGGGGCCAATTGATTCAAGTGATGAGAGTGATGAGAGTGGACAAGGACGGTGAAACATTTGGTGGGCTTGTTCAGGTCCTGGGTCCAGGGGGTTAATGGATTGAGGGTGCAAGAGTCTGATGGTTGCGGGCTTAGGGCCTGGGGCTTTGGGCTGATAAATATGGGTGCAGGGGTTGAAGGGCGATGGGTTCGTGAGGTGTTACTGTATGGTCACGGGACGCCATCGATCACCAGCTGCTGTGCTGGCAGGACCCATACATCACACGATCACAGGGAGGTATGGAACCTGTGCATGTGCAGGCCAGCTGTGCATGTGCAGGCATGATACCCTCACCTCACCCCACCCCACCCCACCCCGTCCCACCCCACCCCTCCTTACTTTGCCGTGAAAACTTGCCCATCCCTCTCTGGCCCCACTTACTGTCCCAGGTGATTGCCCATGTCCACCTCATGCTGCACGCGCTTGGCAAAGTGGTACTCAAGGTAGCCGCCAAACATTTTCTTCTTGATCGTCTTGACAGCATACCTGCGCATCCATGACCATCGCATGCATGGCAGTCCATGATGGCAGTCATCATCAAGACCAGACATGCCTGCAGCCATGCAAGCTGAGCCTGCACATCGCAGTGTACTGATGACTCTGCATGATGATGATCAAGATCAGCCACCATCTAGGAGAACCCACAGGTCTATCCTGGAAGCTGCTGCAGTTTTTAGCTGTTTGCGGCAGTGTGCATGGCGCAGCCCTGTCAATGCACCCGCTGCATATGTCCGTGCTTACGGACCAAGTGCTCAGCTGCACCTACCTCTCCCCGGAGGTCTTCTCAATGCACACATGGACGGTCCCTGGGGTGGTGTGACATGGGGGGTGTTCAGGTGCTGGTGCAAACATCGCTGTTATGGAGTGCACATGCAGCGAGAGGCACGGCCATCATGCATGCGCAGACCATGCGCATATATTCTTGCATGTCTGTCCATATCTACTGACCAAAGGTGCCACTGCCCAGATACTCTCCCAAAATGAACTTGTCTTTGAAATCCGTCGCAAACCTGCAGTGCGGTGCACGTGCAGATCCAGGTAAGGCAGGAGCTGTGCACCCAACTGACCTGACTTCACGTACCCAAAATGCGTGAGCGACGACAGGGACTGTTCGGTCCCCCCTGGCAGCGCATATTTGGGTCCGCCAGTATCACTGTTTGATTTAGAAGTGCTGCATACAGCAATGTTTGCCCTGGCTGCTACATCATGAATAAGAGCTAGGGAACTAACGGGCCTCGACCCTGTTGTACTGGGTGTCAGGGCATGGGAACGTGCTTGTTTCGATCTTGCAGTGCGGGAGTGCACCGTAGAATGCGGCAGCCTCATGCCTTACAATGTTTTTTGACAAGTCGAGTGTTCAGTGCGTTTCATTCGCAGGCTCATCCACATCCAAGCTGTGACCTGCTGGCCTCATGGCACCGGTATGCGTGCACCGACAGGTTTACAGGTACCTGTTCAATGCAACATGCACCACTGTGCATGAAAATGCTGATTTATTCCAACCGTTCAAGCCCCCTCCACTCAACCGATGGCCTCGGCATTCTATTGTGTACCGCAGCAGGTGCACACAGGGACAGCAGCCCTGTGTAGCCCACAAGTTCCTATGCGTCTGTACGCTGCACATCTTCCGCAAACACGCTTCTACAGGTCTACACTGGTGCCTCGATGCCTGCCCGAAACCGTGCACAAAATTCATGAGCCCACACGTGGCCGCTTCTGTGCCTGTTCCTCCCCCAGGCCCCCAGCTGCATGCAGCGGGCTGCTGTGCTTCTTCCCCCCGCTGCTGTGCACCTGCCCTGCATTTGATTCTGCAGGTGCCTCGGCAGCAGCTGTCATGAGGGCAGCCACCACATCATCTGCTCCTGCTTGCCCTGTCCCTTGCTGCCCGTTGCTGCCCGGCTGCCCGCCCGCTGGCTTTGCTGTTGTGAGTGCTGGTGGCGCGCCTGCCAAGCAGTGCACCTTGACGATAGAGCCATCCATGACATTATGTGCTGCAGCCTCCTCTCCTCGCAGCACAACAGCATCCTCATAGTACCACTTGTCCGTGTCTGGGTCATAAGTACGCTCAAACACCTCCCCTGAGATCGCACACGTGGGCTGAGAGGGGTCCTCCTCCACTGGCTCAAGCACCTTCTTGGCAGCTGCAGCCTCAGCTGCAGCCGCTGTGGCGCCCTGCAAACATAGAAAAAAGCCGCAGTAGGGTGAGGCAAATCACACAACAGAGGCACTCCGTGGAGGCACACTGTGCCAGCCACACCGGGCAAATACATGAGGCATGTATACGGCCTTGTGTCTTGCAAGGCACTGCATGGGCGTGCATGCATGTCTTGGAGCAGCAGTGACATGCAAGTTGTCAGCATGCAAGCTCACTGCAATCTCACCTCTTCCTCGAAAAAGCTGACTTGCACGTCCATGTCCGGCCGCGTGCCCTGCAACCACTGATCCACGGTTGTGTACCAGTGCCGCACGGGCGCCATCGTGTTCTCGAGGCGGCGTTTCCGCAGAAAGCGATGCTGGAATAAATTCTTCCGCGTGTCGTCAGAGGACCGAAGCAGGGCCTCGACGGCCACGGGATCGTGGTCCTGTGCAGTGCGTTTGCCAAGCACGGGACTGTTCAGGGATGATGCACACATTACCATACCTGTGTTCCAGGCCTTGCATGGCATGCCTGACATCAGATGGAGATGGATCAGGGACAGGCACGGCTTTCCAGGTTTTTTAACTGGACCGCTGGTCACTGTCAGCACCACCGGCGCACCAACAGCTGGGGTGCTGCCTTGCTTGTTTACAAGCTATGATCATGGCCGCATTGCAGCATTCACCACACCAGCAACAGTCCGTACCATGCACAATCAGGCAGCTGCGATCGCTGCAAACACTTGCACAGCTGCACTGCATCGCCACACCAGCTCCAAGGCTGCATGGAAGTGGGATGCGCTGAACGTACAGGCACTGCTGACACGACAAACGGCCCCCATCAGGGCAGCAATCAATCCAGCTGCGTAATGCCACGCCTGCTGCTGATGCCCATGACATGCACATACGGTCCACAACGCATCGATGCAGTTCACTAGACCACTCACCTTGAGCGCTTGCTGCGTCCACTCTCTACGCTGGGGCTTCGGCGCTGCACCGCCACCTGACCCAGTAGCAGGCATGCTCGGGCCCCCGAGATGCTTGCTGAGGTTGAGCAATGACGTGACAAGATCTATGGGTGGCTGTGCATGCTGTGCTGGAGGAAACTGGCTGGCTGGCATGACTGACGCACCCAAAAACGATTGCGGGACGGCCCCTGGCTGTGTATAGCCCCATACGGGTGCTTGCGCACCCGGGGCAGCTGCAAGGTATGTGACCGGCTGTGGCAGGAGCGACTGGCCCCCAGGCCCAGCCGCGACGTACGCTCCTGCAGGCGCCTGCATGTACGCGGCCTGCCCTGGCAGCAATGCAGCTGGCAGCATACCTGTGGCTGGCTGTAGCGTGGCGTAAGGGAGGATGGAGGCTGGCATGCTTGGCTGGGCAGGCAGTGGTGCAGGCTTGGCCGCAACCAACTTGGACCTCACAGCCGCCAGTACCTCCTCAGAAAACGTGTCATTCCATGTCCCAGCGAGCTTTGTCAGCTTGCTCCGCAGTGAAGGCTCTGACTTGTCCCATGCGATTGCAAACATCTGCACGGATACAAGCAGCCGCAGCAGCAACGCAGCATGTGTTGGGAGGTCCTGATCAGGGCGTATAGACATGCTGTTGCAAGACAGATGTCTGCATGAATCAGCTGGAGGGCACCAGGGCAGGTGGCATCACCTTCTTTTGTGCATGCAGCCCATGCGCTGGTAGCCCATGCGATGGATGGCGTCAGCATTGTGGAGCGCTAAACGCCAGGCTAAACGCTGCCAAAACATTGCATACGTCTGGATCACAAGCATAACTTGACCCACAATGTGCATGCAGCTGATGCCCAACACGTGCAGCTGGGATGGACATGCATATGCGTCTTGTGGGACTGGCCATGGACCCAGCCGCATGCATGCGCCATGCATGTGGCAGCATGTGCACATGGAGCCTATCCCCTCGCACCTGTGGGATCACGGGCGCGAACAGCTCCACAAACGGCTGGGCGACGGTCTTCGCGAGGATGTCCACCACGTACAGCGCCGGCAAACGCTGGGCCGTTGTGCACTGCACCAAAGAACACCAGATCACTTCATGACCAGAGTGCAGACGTGTCAGGCCTGCGCGACTGCCAGTTGCAGCAATCAGCACCTACCAGCATAATGTGCTGTTCCAATGCGGCGACGACATTTGGGGCCTCCGACAAGTTCTCTTGGGCCAGGTCCCGCAGCAGCTTGATCTGCTTCAGCTCTATACTGTTCAGATCCTTTAGCTGGTCCAAGTACGCCTGGAAAAAGAAACCTGACATTTTGGTTGTCGCAAAATGTCCGCCAAGGAAGGCTACATCATGTGGATTGTGCTGAATATCATACAAACTCTCCTGCACATCGCTCGCTTCTGCAGGCCATCTGGGCACATGAACCTCATAAGGACCTCGGTGAATACAGTGAGAAACCCCACGGTTCTTGACCGGGCAATCTGAAGCTGTAGAAGTGCGTTTTACAATGTGCTTAAACAGCCTGCAGCGCTAGGTCAACGGGCGCAGGTCATCACCCCCAATTGCAGAATGCCCCGTGAACGCCGTGAAACGCAACAAATTAAATACATGACCAATCCTGCGCGTGTTGCAGCGCACCACTCCCTTCGTACCTTGGTACCATTCTACCTTAGTGCAGATGCAAGCTGGTGATGTCCATGATGCCCATGTTATCCCTTGCTCCCACCTTGCCCCATGGCCCCTGCTCCCTGCCCCTGTGCTCCCCACATAAGGGTGCTCTCACACTTGCACGCATGCGTGGGGTGCGTGCGCAAGCACACGGCAACATACGCTGACACTTGGCCCTGCCATCAACAGGTTTTGCGTCCTGTACATGCCATGTACAGGGGTGCAGCCTGCATTGGCGCAACCCCGCCAATGCCCCGCCCCGGCACTCAGTGCCGCACAACTTTCTTGCTTGTTGATACCTGCACGTCACGCTTGCAGCGTCATAAGTAGCGGATTGTACCGACGCTACCGCGTCCCTGAACCGCGCCACTTGGTAGTGCCATTGCACACCATTGCACACGCCCAGCAGCCCCAGCCCCAGTGCACACCAACACCGACACTGCCCGCGCAGCAGCGTTCCCATGACCCTTGTCTGACTTCCTGAAAGATGCGGCCCCAGTATCAGAGCCAGCAGCAAGCTTCAAGAAGGCCTACAGGTCAGGTGAGGGGTCACTGGGGCCGTGCCACTGGATGCCCAGCGCTCCATCTCATCCTTGTGCAGCCTCAGGAAGCCGCCCTGCTTGCGGCTGCTGCGGTTGCACAGCAGTTGCAGTGGCCACAGCAGTTGTACCAGTAGTGATACCTTAGATGATCTTTTCCACAGCAGCTGGTGGCCCAAGCATGTATTGATAACTTGATGTGTATGGCCTGCAGCAGCAAGCCAGCAAGCCCGCAAACCCTATGACAGCCTAAAATGCGGGCAGACAGGCAGGCGCGCTGCACAGTCGATTACCCTGTGCGCATTCCAAACTCACTTGTTGATGCACGCCCAATGGCCGGCCAAGCACGGCACGCATGTCTTGCATCGATGCGCGGCGGCACGTGCCAGGCGCTGTCGTGCCCTGGCCTGTCATGAAGCCCGGGTTCCTCTCACACTTGCCTCCAGTAACTCATGATATAAGCATCAAGCATACACTCAAGCAGTGAGCGCATACCGTGTGTTCTGCTGCCACGTATTAAGCACCCCGTACGGGCTACCCCCAGACATCAGCTATCAAGCTGGGATGTATTAGCAAGTGTGCAGCACAGCAGCGTGGCAGGTACAACGTTCATGCGAAAGCACCCACCCCGCCACAGTCCCCTGACTCCCCGTACACCTGGAGCCAGCGAGCACACCTGATGCTGCCCACTCGCCGCACTTTTAGCCAGCAGACCAGTCATGTCCGCAAGACCTCCAGCAAAGAAAACAATGCAACTGTAGCACTAAAGATGACCCACCACAGTGGAGCGCTTCATCTCAGGGGCAGTGAGCTCGAGGATGTGGCGGCGCTCCTCGTCCGTGAGAAAAGAGTGGAAAACATACACACGTGGCGCCTTGCCGACCTGCTCTACCCACGGCTCGTGATCAAAGTCGGATGCAGGCTTCGTCTTCTGTGAGCAGGCAGCCAGGCAGGGCGCGTGGGTTGCATGCGGGCGTGCCGCACTGTCTACATATGAATGCATGAAGAATGCATTCCTGGCCATGCCGATGGGCATGGTTGAGGGCCAGGTGCGGGCACATAAACACATGGGGTATGCAGCACGGCAGGCATGATATACTGAATTGAAACCTGCACGGCTGCAGGCATGCTAGCTGCACGGCATGCAAGCGTGCATGGAACGAGGCAGCAGGTGGTCGGGCCTTCCACCCCAGCTGCCGCCTGCGAAAAATCGTTCCAGAGTTTGCAACAGCCTGGCATGATGTCAGTGGGGCGCGCTGGTTCCTACCTTCTGTGGACGCATGCGAGGTGGCTATTGACACAAACACTACTAACAACAACCACGCAATATGTGTGGGCATTCATGCCATTGGCTCGGCTGTTCATCAAGTGACACCCAGAGGGCTGCGAAGTAATATTGTTTGAGCTATAGTGGCGCCATCGTATGGAGTAATGTGGGCAATCCTGCGCCTCCGAAGGCCACCGAATCTCAAGATCACACACCACTGTCGCATCACATGTTCAGTGCCCACCTTCCTTACGTAGCTGCATGTCGGAATGCGCCAGACTACGATCGGGCACCGTTCGATGGTCCAGACAGGTTACAGTTGGGAAGCTGTCCAGGGTTGTCCCCGCCGTCGCACGTGGAATACCTGGCACAATACATACATTACATGCCCAGCTCCACACTGCTCCTAGCTCACAAACTTGCGTGCAAATGTCAGATACCCGGTGTGCCCCCGCGCGAGCATGTCCGGATGCGCAGTGATTGTCGCCACATGGTCAGCGGCCGCCCCACCCTTGCCCCCTGATGGTGCTGCTGCACTCTGCCCGTCCGCGCCTGCCGCTGGTGCACGGGTGCCCATGTTCGTCTGCAGCCGCTCCGACTGCACATACCATGCCCGCAGTAGGCACTCAAGGGTCTGGATGTCACAGAACCCGTTCGTCTCCAGTGCCTCGCATGTGCGCTGCACTTGCTCGATACACGGGCTGAAGGAGCAGAAGCGACCATCCGGCCGTATGCACTTGGCAATGGAGGGTACAGCCTGCGAATGGAAGGCATGGTCCCCAGCACGCCATGCACAGATTGCTAACCATCAGATGTCGCCACATGGCACTGGGGCGGCGTGCACCACGGGCGCGCACTCATGCTTAACAAGTCAGAGCTCATCGTATGGATAGTAGATAACACAGGTGGGCTGTCTAAATAAAGCGACCTGTCTTGTGTGGTACCGTTGTGTGGTGACCTCTGCACGCGCAGCCATGCATCCCCAGCCGTAGGTTGACAATACATCACTGCCCCATGCGCCCTGGGGCTGTGCACACCTTGTGAGGTGCCGGCAGGTCAAGGAACACTGCATCAGCTTGGCCTGTGAGGTCCACCATGCCTGCCTCCTCTCCAGGCGCCCCGCATGGGAAGCCGCGCTCCTCAATGTTGCGCTGCCGAACCGTGACGATGCTGCCTAGCCCGTGGAGGGCAAACTCCTTGGCCGCCTCCTCTGCGCAGCGACAGGTTGCACAGACGAGGTGCGTTGAGCAGCAGAGTGTGCAGGCACATGTTGCAGCCCGATTGGCACACACGTGCCCACGCCCCTTATGTAAGCCCTCAACCACACCACCACGCCATCATTACTCGTCAACCAGCCAACCGCACGCCTGCCTGCATGCTAGCCCTCATCGTCTTCAGTGCCTTAAGTGCACCAGCACACCTGCCCGCTCGCTGTGGAACTCAAATGTGTGCACATGGCCCGTGGGGGCGACCGCGCGTGCGAGGGAGTGCGTTAATGATCCTGACCCCGTGCCAGACTCGAGCACCACACTGCCGGGGGCCAGGTCCAGGTACGTGCACACCATGCTGATGTCTGCAATGTACAGGATCTGGGTACGGTGGCGCAGAACCAGTGACCAAAGGTCTGGGCTGGGCGCCAGGAGGTGGATCCATCCCCGAGACCCTGACCGCGCATACACCTTGCTGCCAAATGGTAGCCCGATCCACTCCTGAGCGGCACGATGCAGGCAGCGGGCAGGGGTCACATACAAGCTGTGGAATCCTGGTGCGGGGCTCGTGGCCACCAGCACCACGGGCTTGGCAGGATGTTGCATGGCGGCGCACTTAGGTGCCATGTGCAGCATTGCATGCAAAACCCACGATGTGCTGACCTTGTGTGGGAAGCTCCCAAACTTGTTATCAAAGCGTTGCGAGGCCTTCACATAGACGGCCTTCATGCTGTTCATGTTTTCATACACAATGACCAAGTCGCCGTCGGCGATGGTCCGGGGGGAAGGCCCCGGCTGCGAGGCCGCAAGATCAAGTGATGGCAGCATTCTTGGCAACGCGACGGCGGCCATCCGCCCCGTAGTTATGAACTACAAATGACCTGGGTGACTTTGGCAGTACACCTGGGTTTTACGGCTGTGGATGTACCTGCAGCCAGTACACTGGTGCCCACTGACAAGATGCTGCTACGTTCCTGCCCTGTCGCCAGCAAGGGTTTTACCCGTTCCAACCATCATGCTTCGAAGCTTCTGATTAAGGCACCAACATGCAACAGACGCCTCAATAGGGCCAGGTTGTCGCATATCCTGGTGGGCGCAGCAGCAGCAGATGTCGCCAGTGACATGGGCGGTGATATGCAGCAAGCAGCGCTGGTGGTGCAGCCAGAGCTCACCGAGGCACAGATTGCTGCCCGTCGGGATTTCCTTATGCGAGACCTGGTTCAGGCAAGTGCAAGGTTTAACGGGCTCGGGAAAGTGAAAGGAATGAAGGGATGGTTTTACCTGTGCCAGTGCCAGCATCCGCAACCCATTTTCAGTGGGTGTCGTAGGAGTCGTTGCCCTTGCATCTCGTGTGCATGCCTCGGCTCGCACACGCCAATGCAAAGATCAGCTTCTCCTCCTAGTGGGTGTGTTCAACGCCTGAATCTGGTGAGCTTTGTATGGGCACAGCATGCGGGCACATGCGGGCATGCCACATGTGCACCAGTGCAGTGCAGCGGGCTGCCTAAGTGAGAGCAGGCAGAGTACCTCAGCCACACTTATTCATTCTGCTTCTGTGTCTCTTGTGTCTATGTTTGCAGACGCTGCGGGACGACCTCAGCAACATGTTCCGTACCGGCCAGATCACGACCAGCCGCTACGACCGCAACATCATCTTCGAGGTGCGCGGCATGAGCAGGCTGGTGCTGCCCCTATGCCCCCGCCGCTCTTGTTCTTATCAATGCAGGCACGTCTTGCATTGCCTCAATCAGCAGCGGCCTCCCGCAAGTCACCCAGCCTGGGCCGGTGACAAACGCGTTCCTTACACAGGGCTGCAGCCAAGGGGTGGCTGCTTTCAACTTCGTCAGGCGTGCTGACACCTGCTCATGTATGCGAGACAGCTGTGCCCGGTGTGCATAGCTCGAGCTCATCCATCGTCCGCCAGCACTTGATTGCCATGATGGTGCGATATGTTGCTGTGTATTCTGCGTGCACCCATGCTCTGCAGGACCCCCTGACCTCAATCAAGGGTGTGGAGCTGTACAAGCTGCTCATCCAGGCACTACGCACCTTCAACACCGAGCTGACCATTCACACAATCGACGTGACTTCAGCCGACACCATCGTCGCCCGCTGGTCCATGGACATGAAGGCGTGGATGCTGCCATGGCAGCCCACCATCACATTCACCGGCACCAGTACCTACCTGGTTGATCTGGACACAGGCCTCGTGGTTAGCCATGTGGACACATGGGACGCGATCAAGCACCAGAGCTTCGTATCTCTTGAGGGTTTCATCTACGTCATGCGTCAGGCGCTCACCGTGCAGCTCACACCACGGCTCGAGTCGTACAAGTGAGAGGGGGCTGTGTACTGCCAGTGTAGTGCATTGTATTGCGTTATACTTCCTGGTGCATTCGTGGACAACACGCTCGCCATGTCTAACCGTGGGTACAGCGGTGCATGTTGTTCATGGGCAGAGGGCATGTATATTTGGAGGGCAGGGGCAGGGGCAGGCCAGGCCTGGCAGGCGGCAACGTGGCACTGCTGCTGCACGCCAGGGGGCAGTACCATCCTAGCGTCCTGCGGTACTGTTGTACTGCTGTGTACCCCCAGGTACTCGGTGCTTAAGAAGACGGCCGAGTACGAGCTGCGGCAGTACGACGACTTCCTCGTGGCTTCCACACCCATGAGCGCCACTACCGGGCCTGCCTCGGGCGCCGGCTTTACGGTGCTTGCTGATTACATCTTTGGCGCGAACAAGCAGGCACGTGGCACTTGTCTGTTGCTTGCTGTGCTGTCTTCACGCATCGCTGGGGTTGGACGGTCCGCCTCTCCTCTGTTTTGGGTACTATGAATCGCGAAACTTACAGCATACCTGAATACCTGAGATACATCATTTAACCCAGAAGGAGGTGGCTTCTTTGATGTGTGCTGCCGTGGTTGGCCGCAGGCGGTGAAGATGGACATGACAACGCCCGTGCTGACAGCAGTGGCGCCACAGCAGCAGAGCACCCAGATGGAGTTTGTGATGGAGCCGCGCTACAGCGATGTGGTGCAGCTGCCAGAGCCCGTCGATGCGCGCATCGGCCAGCGCGGGGTGAAACTCAATTACGCGGCCGCGGTCCGCTTCTCTGGCTGGCCGCTGGACCATGAGGTGCGTGTCGGCCGCCCATGTGGCCGGCAGTGATGATGTGCATCTCTCTGTTTGTGGCCCAGTATGGGCTGAGTGGAGCAATTGACTGGCCGGGGGCTTGGGCTGGTGTGGCTTGGACTGATGGCGATGGCTGGCATAGGTGTGCTTGGGGCACATAGAATGCCCTACCGGCTCAGCCTGCGCCATACATACAGTGGCTCAGCAGACAAGTATCATGCAAATAAGCATCCTGCCACCGGGTGTTGACAACCCACTGGGCATACAGAACATGTTGGCATCGTGAACTGGCTGCTGTACACTATGACTCAAGCTGCAGGTGGTGGCGGCGGAGCAGGGCCTGCGTGCTGCGCTGATCCGTGACGGCCTGCACCCTGCGGCCGGCTACCGGCTGGCGCGCTACAATGAGCCCACCGTGCCCCCCTTCCTGCGCCGCAACGAAGTCATCATCCAGCTGGAGGGTTTCAGCTGGCCCTGAGTGCCGATTCACTTCTTAAAGCCCCTCAGCTCTTTGAAAACAGACCTTGATGATGACCCAGGTGCGTGGGGCCTGGCTCTATGGCCGGGGCGCTCAATGCTGGGGCATGGCCGACGGCCCTGAGGTCTCTACCGAGGCCCAGCCTGTGGCCCTGAACAGGGGCCACACTTCATTGGTAAGCCAGGAGGGCTGCAGCTGGGCAAGGCGCTCCTGAGTCAGTGAACATGCCAATGTGGTGAACAATGGGCACACCAGCCACAGGGGAACCAGGCTGTAAGTGCCTTGGAACCACACCTGCTACTGCAGCACGCAGCATCAGTTTGTAGTCAGAATCAGGGAGCTGAGATGCTTCTGCCTGATGTATATTGCTGTGTTCTGGCTGGCAGGCGCGGTCAGCACATCACTCGGCTGCGGTTTAGCTAGTCGCTGTGACTCAATTCTACAGAGGGAGATGTACTTCTGCAGGGCTTTGTTGTGTCTTCATACTCTACACGGTATCTATACTTGCGCATGCATCGTTGTTTACTAAATAGGTGGCTGTGAAAAGACTTTGCCACTGTGCGAGACTTTGCCACTGTGCATTTGCAGCTGATCCCTTGGCCAATCCCTTCAACATTCATGAAATCATGAGCCATTTATTCTTCTGTAAGCTGGGCACCTGTTGTGTACTTCAGACGGCTCTTCTCCCCATCCAATGACAGCACCCAACGTGCATGACCCTGTCCTACAACGGCTGTTGCGTATGATCAACCAAACTGCCAGCCAGGTCATGTATATGGTTGCGGCAGCTGCAGCTGCGAGCCCCTCACGCCTTCATACCCTGCACGGTCACCACTAGGCTGCGCCCACTTGCTCGGTCTCGGTGTTCACACAGCCAGATACCCTGCCTGTAGTTCATGGCAGTTAAAAAGGGTCATTGATACCGTGATGTGAATGTGTCATGGTGGCATTGGTCGCGTCCAATTGACTGAATGCAGGCTGCAAGGCAGCAGACAACCTGCAGCGCTCTCTTTCCCTGTGCAGCTACTGCAATTGTGCTGCTGCACACACCAGGTCCCCAGGTTGAGCCGGCCTTGGGTGATTGGGATGTTGAGTGAGGCGCCAAAGAGCGATGTCTTGACATGGGCTGGCATGTCGTCGTGACCCTCGTCTGTGTGTACCCATGGAGCAGATGGGCCCTGCAACATATGAGCCGCACACTGCTTATGATGACATAGCCTTGGATCTGCCTGGCGTACTGTGATATAGAGGTTCAAAATACTGTTCAAATACATAGCAAAGTATAGTATGTTGTCCATGCTGACATCCGATGGACCGTGGCCAATCCCATGCAGGTTCAAGCATGCATACTGCAAGCCTGCATACACATCACGACATACATGCCCTGTGCACCTAGTTGTCCTTACTGTGCGCTTGATTCAACTGTGATGTGGAGCTGCGACCTATATGCCAGCTAGGAGCAAGCAGCAGAGCGCGATGTCATGTTGGTCTCAACTGCCTGTAAACGCAGGCCATATCCGCACCTCCGGCACTGCACGGTTCAGGTACGTCTCCATGTCCTTCCGCACGTCTGGGTCTGCGTTCTGTGGGCGGCACGCAGGCCATGCGCAAGCAGTCCGGGTAACAATCATGGTGAGAGCAATCCATCAGGCACATCTCCATCATGAACGTTTGGATGCTATCAATGAGCTGCAGCAGGTCGCATGACAGAACAGCCTGCTGTGCATGGTTGCAGCAATTCTGGAGCCCGCATGCAGGGCTGCTGGCGTGGTGTGTGTAAGGGGCTGCGCAAACATCTCCAGGGTGAAGCGTCACCGTGCTTGAGGGATCATAATGTGCATGATGAGACCCTGCCGCAAGCAGATTATAACACCTGCCTCATTGATGGTGAGTGATGCACTGGTGTGCTGGATGAAGACGTTGCACATGCCCACGCTGTACTGCCGCAGCTCACTGCCGATGGCGGACACTACCTGCACAAAGCAAAGTTGCTGGGTCCAGTCATGCGTTGCAACTTGGCATACTGTATGCAGTATGCCCGCATGCATGGCAGCAATTGACGCACCTTGTCTGTGATCAAGTGGCAGCCCCTCTCGTAGGCTGGCAACGTCAGCTCCTTCTGGCTAAACTGCATGCTGCCTGATGGGCACAGCTTAGTAGGGTTTGCTTCGTTTGCTCCTAGCAGCAAGATTAAAAGCACGAGCATTACTTTCAAGGGATACATCAACACGATGCAGCGAATTAGCGACAGTTAAGAGTGTCCCTCGGTGTTTTTTGGGGGAAAAAACAGGTTCGCCAGCTGCGATTCTGTGCATACTTTATGCATACCGCAATGTAGCCTGGATCCAGGACATGTACGAGGATGTGGAATCCTGACGATGCTGTAATAGTGCAATTATTGAAGCCCCCAGGCGCAGGCGGTAGGAACGATCTGCAAGTCATCCGTATACCGGATTTGAAGCTAGCAAATTGCCAAGTGTCGGATGTGGAGCTCGCCATTGAGGAATGGTGGACGCGCCTTGCCTTGAAGCGGGAGGAATACGAGCTCCGGGACTGTACCGCGGACGGCCGCAAACTGGACAAAGACGAAGTGCGCGAGTGATCAAAACAGATCTCAGCATGCACAGCAGACCCTTCAATACTGATGTTCCCTGGGCGGCCGCTAATGCCACAGAAAGGCCCGCAGCCTGCGCTCGAGAATCCCCCAGTTCTCCTTAGCCAGGCATGCTGTGTTGTATCATGCAGCAAACTGCACACCGCATGCAGGCACACGACCTCATGCATGCTGGCGTGGTTGGCTGCTGCTTGCAGATCGTGGATGGCCCGCTGTGGCTGGTCCACAAGGACGCCTTTGCTGCTGACCCAGTTCACATGCGGGCCGAGGTTGAAGGCAGCAACCAGGTGGTGAGCGGAATCCCAGATCCGCGCGCGCTGCGCCAAGACGTCCAAGCCTACAGCCTGCTGGCCAACCTGCTGGAGCTCATTGACAACGCCCTGTCAGCACTCAGCACCCAGAAGCGCGCAGGCTCAAGGATTGACGTCCTGCTGCGCCAGCCGGAGGGGCAGCTGATCGTAGAGGTGCGTGCATGACACACCGAGAAGATGTGAGAGTTTGGATACTGTGTCTCGTCCTGCACCAGCCCTCAGCAACAGAGCTCGCAGCCCCTTCGTCTGTTCAGCTGTCTTGTGCTTGGACTACCCTGATGGCTCTACTGCTGCCTCTCCTGTCTTCCATGGTGCTGAGTCGATAATCAACCCCTTCCTATGCCCTTTCGTCCATAGCCAGTGGCGCGTGCCCCGACTGTGTCAGCCTCCATGCACCCTGATGCATTTCTAGACAGGTTGTTGTTATGACAATCGTCCCATGTCGCACTGCCGTGCGCTCTTGTTGTGCTGCAGGACAACGGGCATGGCATGCCTGAGGAGGTGCTGTCAAAGGTCAGTACACAACTTTCATAACTCAAGCACTTTCACGCAGTGTTGTGCCAGCGGCTGCGGCTGTTGCACCTGTACGCGCCCCGCTTGTGTGGACCATGTAAGAGTGCACTATAGGACACAGTGGCATCACGCTAAAAAAGTTATGCTATATAAAAAGTCATGCTGAAAAGTAAGAGTGCACTAGTGACATCATGCTAAATTTTGATGCCCGAGTGGCACGTCTCACGCATGCAGCTCATGACCATGGGCTTCACCTACTCAGCAGACCAATCACTGTCGCGCACCAAGCTGCCGCTTCCCATCGCTCTGTACATCAACAACCACTTCAACAGGTGCTGTGCTGCCTGTTCCTGCTGTGCCTGCTGTGCTTGCTGCATCCGCTGTCAGCTGGGCATACCGCCCAGAAACAGGAGGCGTGCATGCGTGGGCTGTGGAGTTTGCGGGCCCTGCCTCCCAAGCGTTCTGCTCGACATTTTTGCATCCAATGAAAGGAGGAGAATTGAATTTTTCATCCGTTGCCGCACTTATTTCTCACAGGCACGGCCGGGGCACTGTGAGCGTGCTGTACTTTGGGGACCGAGTGCGTGTGGAGAGCAAGGAGCCCAACAGCGCAGGGGTGCGCTGGGGGCCTGGGCATATGAGCTATTAAGCATGAGGGGGCAGGGCTGGTGTTCTAGCAGGAGCATGGGACATACATGCGGTGTGTGGGCTGCATGCGGCATGTGGGCAGCAGTTCTGCGCCTGTACGGGGGACCCCCACAGCGCAATACCTGCACGTAGATCCATGCTACATTGTTCATGGGTTTCTGACCATATGACAGCGTCACCCACACCAGATGCTACAGATGCAATGCCACCCAAACCAGAGTTCTAGACGCTGACTGATGTACCCCCACAGGCATTCTTTGTGGAGTTTGACTACAAGGAATGGGTGCAGACGTTTGCGAAAGACCCCACCAAAGCCTACGCACTCAACAAGCAGCAGGTTGTACTTTTTACATCTTACCTGACACCTGCGAGCCGCCTCAACCCCACCCTGCCAATCTCCACCCTACCAACACGTGCCAGCCTACACCTCCAAACCTGGTTGTCATCATTGGTTTGAATGAATGACGTGTCTGCTCAGTAACTTCAATGGCCTTCACCTGTTCTAATGGATGGCCCCCGCAGTTTGTCTGGAACGGCACCATGGTGGACAACAAGCAGGGCGGCACGCGCATCATCATCTCCGACCTGAAGCCTGAGGTATTTCCCCAGTACTGCTGCTGTATTGCTGCTGTACTGCGGATGTTTTGCTGCTGTACCGTGGCAGAGAGGTAATGTCATTGTACTGATGCTGTACTGATGATGTACCTCCGCCGTGCAGTACGTAAGTTGCACATGACCGTGTGCTTTTTGTACTGCACCTTGGTACTGGCACAGGTACTGGCAGTACTGCAGAACCCTGTCAAGCTGGCTGAGCTGCGTTCACACATTGGCTCAATGTACCATTTCCACCTGGTACGGGAGTGTTGTCTGCTCAAGCAACAGCCACAGCCACAAGATCATTCTTGCGCATCCCGCTCATGTAACAGCAGTAGAACCACACAAACAGCACGGTACTCATAGTACAAGGGCATGGCACAGGCACCTCTGCGTGCGAGAGCTTTGCTGCCTGCCGGCAGTCTGTGGCCATGGACCTGGACCTCGACAGGGCCCTGAAATCACGGGCCCCCTTCCCTCCCCCCCCCTCCCTGCCCCCATCCCCCTTGGGGAGCTGCCCCACAGAACGGTCTGGCCTGGCTGCTGGCTGCACATGCTCAAACCACACTCTGACGTCTGAGTATTCAAAGCAGCACTTGATGCCCTGTTCTGCCCCACAGAACGGCCTGGACCGGCTGCTTGCACGTGGGCTGCCTCGGGTGGTGAAGCAGGACCGGGAGCTGCTATCCGGCTACGTCACTCTCAACCTCTTTGGTGAGGAGCTTCCCATCAAGCCTGGCCGCGAGGGCCTGTGCACCTCATGTCAGCTGCCCCCTCTGGAGCAGCTCCTGGAAGCTGCACGGAAGCTATGGGGAGCGGACCGCGCCCCCGACCCCAATGGATACCGCAGGGTCGTGGGCATCCCACCTGTCGCGCCCTTCGTGCTGCCTGTGCGGTGGGTGATGCCGCACTGCTGGGAGCAGTATGTGGCGCGGGGGGCAGGCCTTGCCCTGGCCAGTGCCCAGCCTGTGCACATAAGCATGTGTGCAGGCGACACATGCTCCATGGCTACTGGGCTGTAGGCATCTGAACAAGCATCTGCCGCGTGCAGTGCAGCACGTATATTCCTCAACGCATCACGCTTAAATGGCATCATGATGTCATGTACATGGTATCCAGTTCAGCACATGGTGACCCAGCTGCAGCCTCATATTGCCATCGCCTGTGGCATGCCTCATCTGGTGCCACAAGGCCGTGCATGCCTGCCACATGGTGTGACACTCACCGCTGCTGTATGTGCTGCTTCTCACTTGCTTCTCAATTGTTTCTCACACCCTGTCATAGGTATGTCCCCCATGAGCTGGAGGTGGAGCACGCCACGTTGCCTGACTCAGCAGCCCGTGTGCAGTTAGAACTGGAAGATGAACGGGACGAAACGGATGAGCAGCAGGACAGAGTGGATGAACACTACGTATTGCTCAGCGGGCTCGGAGCCACAGCCACTGCTGCACCGCGCGGGGAGGCCCACACTGCTCATGGTCGGCATGGCGGCGCGGGGCCGTCCGGAGTTGGCAGCGCCACACCTGCTGAGCCACCCAGCACAGGCAGGGGGCGTGCCAAGGGTCGGGCCGGCTCTAAGTCAGCGCCCGTGACCCCGGCGAACCAGCCACAGGGGGCTGGCAGGGGCGGCGGTGGCGTGCGCACCGGGGGCCGCACAGGGGGCTCCAAGCGTGGAGGTCGGCAGGTGGAGGCGGATGTGCCCGTGGAGTATCCCAAGAGTGAGCTGAAGCAGCGGCTGGTGGATGCTAAGGAGAAGCCCCACTACATCGACTTCCTGCTCATCCTCTTCTACTTCCCTGTGGATGTGAGCTCGAGACTAAGGGTGCAGGCCTTGTTCAGGATCAGCCGTCCGGGCTCGGGGTTGTTTAGCTTCAAAGGTTGAGGGGCTGGAGTTTGGGGTTGTTGGGCTGATGGTGCCCACCAGCCCTGGAGGCCTTAAACACAGAACCCATTCGCTGCTCAACATGTGCGGCTTCAAACACTATCAATCTTCATTTCCATGCACTTGTCGCGCTGTCTTGCCTCGCCCGCTGCTCCTCTGCGTGTGTTGCAGGGCGACGCCACCAAGCCGTTGCCTGATCTGGGGACCATCCCTGTGTGGTCTGGCCGCGTGATGCCTGATGAGGCGCTGCTGCGCGAGCTACCCGCGCTCGTGGCTGCCGCCCGTGAGCTGGGGACTGCACAGGTACAGCTCACCTGTTCTATTTGCCCCTCATCTACTCCGGCTCACTTGTTCTGTTTGCCTGTGTTGTTGGGTTGCCTGTGGACTGCTAGTACACATCACGCAGCAGGGTATGAGCCCTGCAAGCAAGCAGGCTACGAAGCATGCTCTGTTCCATTCTAAGAACTGTAACCATGGTAGTGAGATGGCAGTGTGGCTTGTACATTGGCGCAGGAGGAGCCTGGATCTGCGCGTCTGGACAAGAAGCGTGTGGCGGGCCTGGTCATGATTTCCCCAGAGTGCAAGTCCGCGTTCCACAAGACAGGCCTGCGCGACGCCGTGTATGATGTGCGTTCCAAGTTCCAAATTCAACCTGCACTGTTCCCTGAATTCAGTTTTGTATTGTCAAGTCTGATGCAGTCATACAGTATTTACGAATTCAATTTCATACCCTGAGCACTGGACACTGAGGATTGTTGTGTGTGCTGTGCAGCTGCCCCGTCCTTAATGTGCAGCAATAAGTTGTCATGCCATCCGTGCGCCCCTGCCTTGCAGACCTTCATGCAGCTGGGCGCCAAGCAGAGCAGCCTCTCCAGCCTCGACCCCCTGCCTGGCAAGCTGCACGTGTTTGACTTTGCGCGCCAGAAGTTTGTGCCCGACGTAGATGGGAAGACGGCAACTGGTATGCTGCTGCACCACTTCCGTACTGTATGGCGACAGCAGGTGCGGTGAACTCACCGAAAAGCTCGTACCTACATTGGTGATTCTGCACGGTAATTCTGTGATGGGGGGTATGTAGAGTATGTACCATCGTGCTGTACTGCTCCAGCCATCAAGTCTTTGCCCATGTAAAGCTGCCTCTTGTGAGACTTCTGTACCTTGTGCCCCTGTTGCCGCTCCTGTCTCCTCTATCCCTCTTGCCCCTCTCACCCACTCCGTTCTTCTATCCCTCTTGGCCCTCGCACCCATCCCGGCTGTCCTCTTCCTCCCTCTTTCTCATACATCCCCTCTGGCCGGCTGCACATGTGCCTGCTCAACTGCGCCAGCTGCCGCCCTGAACCAATGACAAATGCGTCAAACCTTTCCCACGTCCTATGCCTTGCCATGCTATTCATCACTGCATGCTCTTGTAGTGTTGTATTCCCTACCCTCCTTGCTGTACGTACTGCAAGTGAAGCTAATCCACGTAAGACCACCGCCCGTGTCCACCTTTCAGTGGCACACTGTTCTGCGCCCATCAACACCTTGCACGTCAGCCTTTCAGTCGTACTCATCACTTTCACTTGACAGGTGTGACATACTTGACTCGCATCTCATAGTTTTTGCAACTGTACTGTCGCAGGACGACGAGGGCTCACTGGAGGGGTCACACTGGGATGTGGAGGATTCGATGTTCCATGCCAAGGTCTACCTGCCGCCTAGGCACAAGACCGAGGCACCGGGAAGCAACTGGCCGTCTAAGATCTGCCAGGGGGACCTGGTGGGTGGGTGGGGGGGTGAGGTGCTGCGGACAGGTTACGAAAGCTGGACCTGCCCTGGCCTGCGTGTGATACCACACCAGCTTACCCAGACATCAGGTGACGTGGCTGTGGTAGCGGGAGTGGTGGGGGCAGCGGCAGTGGCGAAAGATTGCTTTGACCCACACATACAGCAGCCGGACAGATGGTGCACGCCTCTGTTCATCGTTTCATCGATTCATCGTTTGTGCGCATGACGCAGGTGCGGCTGGTGGGCAGCGAGACCCAAGGTATGGAAGGAGACGCCAAGACGCGTGGCAGGCAGCCCCACCAGTGCGTGGCTTGCTCATGTTCCAGCTGTCAGGCGCCGCCGCAGCGTCTATGCTGACCCACTCTACAGTAGATGCTCTTATTGTTACCATTGTACCATGGTGCCTCCGTGTGTGCCAAGGCCTTTGCCTGCATTAACATCGTGGCATGCTGTGTGGTTTACGTGCCTCTGCCTGTCTGCCTGTTCCCCGCGCGTGCCGGCGCTGGCGACGTGCAGGTTCCACCGCGTGGTGGAATTTGTTCAGTCCAACACAGGCATCATCTCGGTGAGGCTACAACCATGGAGGCCCAGCTGGGCCTGTAAGAAAGGTGTGAGCGGGGGCACTGTGCTTGACTATGGCCAGGTGTCCATCCCAGAGAGGCTCACCTCTCTCTCTGCCGAGCAGCCCCTGAGTTGTTCTGTTCGTTTGAATCCAAGGCCTGCTTCATTGCCATGATTGCCTGGCTGGTGCCCCCTCCCCTGCTGTGTGTATGCAGATCTGAAGGTTCAGAAGGTGGCCATCGCCCGCATCAAGCCATGCCCCCAGGTGGAGGGCCATGAAGAGTCTGAGGCCGTGCTGGTGAATGGCAAGCCGGGTGGTAAGGGTGGTAAGAAGGCTCATCGTGGCTGGGAGGTGGATGCACCTCATCACCTGGTGAGGCTGGTGCATGTGCTGGGGGGTGAAGAGTTACGGGGGGGGGGGACCCTGCGTTACAACCCGGCAAGTCCAGGTGGCACGTTGTACGTGCTGGGGGTGAAGGCCACATGGCATCACAGGCCAGCAGCACAGATGGTACACGGTCAGGTGCCGGGCATGTGGCTGTAGGGCCATACTGCTGTGTAGCTGTGCGGCTTTGGAGCTGTGCGGCTACACGACTGCGAAGCTGAGATACTGTATAGCTATGAAGCTCTAGGGAGAGAGTGGCCAATCAATCCATGGCATGCAGCTGGTGCAGCAGCACCCTTGACCACCCATGTCTGTCCAGCGTCACCGCACCAGCACCTGCTTATCCATTGAGCAGTATGGGGCTGCAGGTACTGCATTACCTGTGGGCTAGTGGTTCCGTACTGCTGAACTGGCGTGCTGAACAAGTGCGGGCCTGATGGGTCCTTCTGCAGATGTGGGATGCTGGTGCTGGTGGCAGCAGCACCTCGGGGAGCAAGGGGACCTTGGATGCTGCCAAGGCCACTTGCCAGCTGTATGACACAGTGGATGTGGGCACCAAGTGGAACATGGTGGGCTGGACACACTGCACTTGTGTGTTTGTGTCTCGTTCTTATTGCCCTACCATGCTGCGGCTGTGCAGCTTTGCATATGGGATGGCGTCAGGTATATTCTGCTCCACATCCTTTGGCTTGGGCGCTGCCACTGTTGCTGCGCCAGCTGCGGTTGAGAATGCACCGATGCTGTGATTACCAAGGCTCCTGCTGTTGCTGCTGCTGCTGCTGCCGCTGCAGGTGACTGTGTTGCTGGCAACGCGCGATGGGAGCGTTTGTAGCCAGGAGGCGCTCTCCATGTTCAAACTTACGAAGGACAACATGGCGGTGCAGGCCCGGCTCGGCATACGCACCAGCACGGATGGGCCATATGAGCAGGTGCAATTTTGCCATGCCGCCTGTGCATTTCCATCCTGCCATGCTTTTATTTCTGTTGTGAGTGCCCTATCTCCAGTCCTCCAGTATCTGCCCTAGTTTTGTGCTGGGCTGGGCAGCCTGGCAAGGCAGCTGTGCCAGCCTGGCAAGGCAGCTGGCTACAAGGGTTGGCAGCCTTGGTGGCTGGCCTATTATTTGGCAACCGTGCAGGTTGAAGTGATGCTGCTCCATGTGCCCTGGCTCCCGTTTCAATGCCTGCCTGCACGGCAGGAATGGAACAGCATGACAAATGAGGCACGACGAATGAGCATGCCGTACAATACACGATGCCTGCAAGTCCCAGTGCTGTGCTGTGGTGAGTCTGCGCTGCCCCATCCCCTCTTGTTCTCCGCAGGTATGGGCGCGGGCTTTCCCTCTGGCCGCTGCAGCAGAGTTCAATGTCACGGGCTTTGTGGAAGCTCTGAAGCAGGAGGGCGAGTACCGGCTGGTCATCACGCCGCAAGACAAGCAGGGCTTCATGCTGCCTGTCACAGGGGTGCGTGCCTGCGTTGGAACAGCATGTATGCTCATATCAATACCGTACTGTATGTGTGTGCAGCCTTGCTACCTTTGGTATTGCAACTATCTGCTATAGTCGATCCCAAAGGGTGGTGCAGTAGGTTCGGCATGTACGTGTCAGCTGCCGTGTGCTGTGGTTTGGGCACGTCTACGGCCCCGCGTTAGTGCGTGTGCATGTGCACCAAGCAGCATCTGAATCCTGCGCGCTCCATTGGCGGCAGTTTAAGTTGCGATGTGACCACCTGCCCCTGGCGCCTGGGTTATGACTTGTTACAGGATTTCCGGTTGCCCAGATCCGGAGAGCCAACAAACCCTAGGCCGCACTGCACTGCCAAACAAAAACGTCAGGCAATCACACATGTCACGCACACAACACAAGCACACAACACAAACACAGGCAGCCTGGGTTATGACTTACCGGGTATCTGGCCATGTGGCAAACCTGATCCTTGCCTGAGGCATGTGCCATCTGAGCAGCCCGTGCTCGGCCTCCCCCTGCAGTCTGACCTGGGCAGCCCCGGGCTGGTGTACAACATCAAGGTGCAAGCGAAGCAGATGCCAGCCAGCCTTCGGGCCAAGTTCATGGGGGCCGGCGAGCGACCGGTGGTGCGCGTGGGCATGCCTGCGGCATCCGACTTGGTAGTCCGGCTGTACCGAGACAACGTGCAGTGCCCGTTCCCATACAGTTCGGCCCAAGAGCTACTCAACCAGCTGTGCCTGCAGGTGCGTGTCATGGCATGATGGGCCAGCCTGGGTGTTGCCTAGATGCGTGCTGGCCTGGTGCTGGTTAGATAGGCCGGCCCTGGTCTAGCTTGGATGCGCCAGGCCTCATACTGTTCAGGCGTGGGGCTTGAAATAGAGCTACTCTCGTGGCTCAGGACTCGTGCATTCCATTAACCCTGCTAGAGCGCACCTCACATCACCAGTGGTGCCAAAGTCCTCGCTGCTGGCACTCATAACAAAGCACAAGTGGCTGATCATTCGGGCTGTGTGCATGCTCACTGCGTGTGCGCTCATGCAGATCAATCACTCTGATGGCCACACAGACGGGGGCCCAGCAGGGGGGGAAGCCCCAGGCACTGACGCGGGCCATGAGGCAGATCAGGAGGCTGAGGAGGGGCCCAATGATGATGAGGAGGAGGAGCAAGAGGAGGAGGGCGAGGCCGGCACGTCTGCACGCCGAGAGGAGCGCAGGGGCGTCAAGGTGGTGCAGCTCAAGGGCAAAGGCATGAAGGCAAAGCTGGATGGGCGGGACCTCGTGATACAGGGCCTCACCCTGAGCCACACGCTGCTGAAGCACCGCAAGCCCCAGGCGTTCCGAGATGTGAATGTGACAGTGCTTCTGATGGAGAAGGATGGGGCACGTGGTCCGGGACAGCAGTCCCTGAACAAGACCGCGGTCTACGCGCAGACCACGCCCATGGCTTGGCGGCTAGCGAGTGGGCCGGCCACCCAGCTACAGCTCTCTTCCCGGCTGCAGCGACCTGATGTCAGCCAGGGCGCCTGCCTGCCACAGCTGTGCTTCAGGCTCCTTGATAAACACGGCATCCCATTCTTTAACGACCAGCCGCAGGAGCCGGCGAACAGGCGGCGGGGTGCCAGTGTGAAGCCTACGCATCCACATGCTGTGCTCGAGCTGACGGGGTTTGAAACCAGGCCTGCTGGCGCGATCTATGTAGAGCTAGACCAGGATGGGGAACTCATCATCCCCAACAACCAGGTGACGCAGGTGTGTGCGACTCACGCATCAGAGCATCACATGACCCATATGTGTGTTCTGTCTGTGTTTACATCGCGCACCCATCCTCAGCACAACCGTGGATGCTTGTCGTGAACAGGGGTGCGACCCGGGTTGCTGTTTGCTGAGGCGGCTGGTGCCTGCTGTGCCCGCGTGCACCCCGGCATGCACCCCCTGCCAACTGCTGTTCCATCATGAACGGTTAGCTGCAGCCTGGCATGAGTTCGTCCACTCCACACGCACATGAATGGTGCATCCCATGCAAACATACCCTGCGGCCCGCAGCTGTACGCAATGGGCGCAGCAGGCAGTGCTGCTTCTGTGACTGTGCGCCTCGATCCGGCCTCCTTCCCCAAAGGCTTATGCCAGGCACAACCTCAGCCCCCAGAGGTCGTTGTGAACCTCTCCATCAGTCAGCAGCACATCACGCTCCTGCACCCCAGTCTGGATCAACCCATTGAAGCAGCGCGGACACACGAGCAGAGCCAGGCAGGCACATCAGAAGTCTCAGCAGGGGTGCGGCCTCGCCGTGCGGCGGAGAGGCAGCGGGCTGTCAAGGTGCGAGCCGTGGGATAGACACAGGCACCCAGGCACATGTACCGCTAACATGTACTGTCTGTACAACCGCTTGTACTGCGGTTCCCAGTGCTGTCCGTCTTGGGGTGGCCTGCCATGTGGGATCAGATGATGCCTTCGTCGCTCGCACGACGTTCTGCTGGAGATATTCGAACGGCTTGCTGAAGGCGTATGTGCTGCTGTTGTACCATTTCACTGTTGTACTGCTGTACTGCAGGCCCCCAGCTTGGCAGGCATGGATGACAACATGCTGTCCTGTGATGGTGTGGTGCTGGGAGTCCTGCTGGACTTGCTGCCCTACAATCGCCGGCTGCTTAAAGATCCACCACCACACTTCACTGTGGCTTCCTGGGGCAGCGGGCAGCACAGGGCAGTGGTGGAAGGCCTGGAGGAGCGTGGAGGGGGCGCCGTGCTTGTGCGCCCCAACGGCTACGTATTCAAAGGGCCGCGCACGCGCGAGGCGGTGTGCACGTTTGTGGAGCGCGAGTGAGTGCGCCTGAGATCAGCATTGATCCCAGCACATCTGCACATTCCCTGATGCTGTTGGGTGGTTGTGAGCTGTTTTACTGTCCGCTGTTCACTGCTCACCACCCACGACCCGTACGGCCTGCCTCTAGACCCCACCAGCGCTGCAAGCACCCCTATGCGCCCCACATCGCTAGTGCCGCAAGGCAGCACTGCTTGCGTCACCCCTACGTAGGCGCCTCTGACAGACCACTTGATGAGCTTTTTGAAGAGCTTGTTGAAGAGCCTTCTGACGGACCACTGCTCGTGCGCGCGTGCTTTGCTGCCTGCAGGGCGCGCACCGGGTACGTGTATGAGGGCGTGCTCGTGCTGGGCCACACCGTGACAGCTGTGGAGGACATCCGTATCCAGATCTGTGATCACTCCACGGATGGAGTGGACGACAGCTTCTGCGCCCCTTTCAAGGTAAGCAAGATTTCACCACTCTAGTTCATTGCTTCATTGCATGAGCTTGCTTGAGCTCTTGTGCCCCTGTGAAGGTGAGTGTGGCAGGCACTTTATGGCAGCAGTACCCGGCAGGCACTACATTGTAGTGCTACCTGGCTGGCAGGCGCTACATGGTAGCGCTCCTTGCTGGACCGCTGGCTGTGGCACGTATGCCCATGGCTCTTGGACGCGTTGGGTACCCTCGGCCTTGATCATAGGAATAGGTTCCTCGCTGCTGTTCCTTTCTTTACGCCGTCCCTTTCTTTGCCCGTCTCTTCCTTTGCTCCCTGCCTCCTTCCTCCTTCCTTTCCCTTCCTTTGCTCCTTTTTCCAGTGCCACACTGGCAGACCTGCTGCTGCTCTGACCCCATGTGCAGCTGCCACCACCCTCGGATATACATAGAAATCCTCTATATGCAACAGCCATGTTCTGGGCCCTGTTCTCGTATTGCTTTTACGGCAGTGCTTTTGAAACAGGATGCATGAGCTGCACAAGTTCTTGCACTTCCCTTCTGTCCAACAGATCGTACTGGAGGGCCCAGACGGCAAGCTGCACAACCCCTTTGGCAACAAGCGCATCGGCTGGGAATGGGGCACGAACACAGACGCAAATGTGACAGCCGGCTTTGAGCTGCCAAAGCTGAACCTTGAGCATGGACCTGTGCTCCACGCATTCGGCTCAGGCGTGCACACAGTGGCAGTGCACGTGGTGGACTCCACTCAGCAGCCGAGCACCGTGCAGCAGCTGCGCGAGCTGCCCAGTGCTGCGCTGTTCAGCACCTTCTACCTGCGCCTGGTGCGCTGCCACTGAGTATAGTACAAGTGCATGCACGTTGCATGAAGCCTGCCGCTGGGATGGCGCTGAACTCCCTCTGCTGGTCTTGTTTGTCTGCTAGGGGGCATTGCACGCCCGGCACACCTTGGCGCACCGCAACTGGCAGTTTCGGCACATCAATATGTATATATATTTGATATATATACATATATATATGTATATATATGGTGTTGGGAGGGGAGCAGCGATCCTAGTGTGCACCTGCCCACGGCGTGCGTTCTGCACTGCACCTGTCCTTCTCAATCTCCGTGCAGGCCCCCCACCCGTGCTCCATGTCGCTGCTGCCCCTGGGACCACCCTTCTGGCAGTGGGCGGCTGGAGGTCACCTGGGTGTGGAGCTACGGCAGGGCGGGCCTGGCATGCCTGCTGCCAGCACTGGAGGACCAAGCATCGAGGGGCAGGCTATCCGAGGTGCCTTGATGCCCCGGCTGCCAGAGGGGGCCCAGCTGCCTCAGGTCCTGGACATGAGGGACGATGCAGGCTTAGCTCTGGACTGGACTGTGCGCCTCGCATCGGGGCAGATGCATGCAGTGCACTGGTGGTCCGACAGGGTGACTGTGAAGGAGCCACCACTTGAGGTTCAGGCTGGAGAGGGCTTCCCGGTGCGTCCCGCCTCCTGTTTCGCTGCTGCCATGCACGCCACGCATGCCTGCATGGCATCCTGCCTGCCCGCGTGTGCACTCGCCCGTCCTAATGCCTGTGCCTGGCTGCATGGGCCCGGTCGCCAGGCCTTGTCACATGGCTGGCCGGTGCCCTTCGTAGCTGTGCCCGAATGCTGCATGTGGCCGCGATATGTCGCATGCCATGCATCCTTCCGACTTAGCCTGTCTGTGCAGCTTTGATCTTACACGTTGGTGAACTGCTGTGATGTACTGGAATCTTTGGCTGTGATGTACTGCAGGTGTACTTTGTACTGTATGACCAGCTGGGCATCCCTATTCGGGCCAGCAGTTATGTTCAAACGCACATCAGAGAGGCAGCAACGATGGCCATCGCGCCCTCTGGTGCGTGCACTGTACTGCTGGCTCCACACACTGCGCCATGCACACTGTACTGCCCAGGAGATCTGTCAAGGCATCCCCTTGCCTGAGCAACCAGCACGTCACGCCTTACAAGATGGTCGCGGGTAGGAAAGGGCCAGGGCGGCAATGGGGGCCGCCTGCGAGTGGAAAAGGATGCCTGATGGGTAGCATGGGTGGCGTGCGCTGCATGCATGCAGGTGCAGGAGCAGGGAGGGGTGCCCGCGGGGCGACCATGACGGCCCTGCCACACCGCAATGAGTTCCGTTTCAACTTGGACGGCCCCGGCGGTGTACCTGTGCACGCGGTGAGGCCTCATGAACATGAGATATGAGGTGCTTCATGTCGACATGCCTCTTCTTGTTGTGCTCAGTCCGCTCATGTATCGCTGATCATGCGTCATGCGTGTATCAATCATGTTGTGCATTCCCCAGCGCTATACCGCCTGCCTACAGGCTCTTGTGGCCTGGCCTGCTGAATTTTGGTGTCCGTCATAGTGGCTGTCTGTGCGTGTGCCGCTCCTGGTCTGAGATGAACACATGCCAGCTTGGGTTGTCATTGACACCCTCTGCTCCCAAGCTGCATGTGCTCCGAACAGCTCTGTACACGCTCTGCTTATCCCTTCGCCATGTCATGTACACTGACTGCAGGTGATGCTTGAGGTGCAGCAGGGTAGCGGGCAGGCAGCACTCACCATGCGAGTGGACAAGCTCATGGCAGCTGAAGATGCAGAGCATACGCTGCGGGACCTTGCCGCAGCGCTGCCCCTCCTCATCACCTCAGGGCCCCTCAGCAAAATTCAGCTGGAGGACGCTGGTACCGGGCGGCCCCTGACCCCGACAGACCCCCCGGCGTGGTACCTGGCCGCGGCCGCCACCAGGAAAGCCGAAGCTGCCGCTCAGGCGGCAGGCAGAGGTCGCAGCAGGAAGAGGGCTGCTTCTGCTCGGGACGAACCAGTAGCTGCAGCGGTGGGTACATCCGCACCGCAATCAATCAACGCAGCGGCTGCGGCGGCTGAGGCACAGGACCTACAGCTGGGGACGGGTGACCCGGCCGTGCCGCCGTTCCCGTTACCGGCAGGCGTGCGCTGGTACACTGTGGCTTGTGAGGAGGGTGCTGTCACTGATGTGGGTATGAATCTGACAGACGCGAATGGCCAGGCGGCACGTGACGTGGACTGTGCCCAGATGGTCGTGCAGACGCTCCCGGGGTGGCACAAAGGCATGCGGCTGCTTGACGTGAGGGGTTCGCATGAGCTGCAGCCTTCAGATGTGGCTGGTGCCTTCTGGCTGCCGGGTCGTGGCAAGTCTACCAGCTGCCTGCGAATCCATGTGCCACGGCTGACTGCAGCAGAGCTAGCCAGCCTGAAACCCCAGTGCTTTGTCGTCACCTCGCTGGAACAGCTTCAGCAGCTGCAGCAGCAGCACCAGCAGCAGCCGGCGGCGGCGGCTGCAACTAGCCAGCAGGCTACCTCACCGGCAGTGGTGCTGGAGGTGCATGTCACAGCTGGCAGTTACCCAGTAGCTCTGGTGCCGCACCTGCCGGTGCCTTACTGGGGCCATCTGGCAACGGCTGGTTTGAAAGCCATGGGCGGTGGGGACGGCACAGGTCCAGCAACAGAGCCAGAGTGGCTGTGGTCTCAGGAGCTGGCTGGGAACCCACCTCGCCACCTGGCTGACGTGCATGAGGCAGAGGAGGGGGCTGAGCCAATGATGATCCCACCGGCCCTTTTGTATGAGCTGTCAGAGTATTCAAGGTCAGTGGGCAGCACTGCATGCAACATGCAGCATCCTCATACGCTGTGCTGACGCAACACGATTGTGCAGACTGCCTGTGTGGTAGGCACATGCCCAATCACCCATCGGCACGTGCATGGTAGCTGCTGTGTTAGGTGCTATCTGCTGGCATGGCCATACTTGACTTTCAGCACGCGACGCGGTGCTGTACGTCTTGCAGCCACCCTGTTCCTGCAGTTCCAGGACTTGAAGCTGCAAGGAAACACAAAGGAGTGCCCCACTGGATGCATGGCATGCACAGCAAGCTGGAGGTCACAAATTGTGCTGTGCTGCTGTGTTGCTGACTGCAGGGAGGTGCCGCCCATGCTACCAGGCTTTGCGCTGCATGCAGTCACGACGGCGGGAACCCCCATCACAGCATCACCTGCGCATGGCCGTCGACCAGCGCTGCCACCCCTGACCTTCCAGTGGGTGCAAGAGAGAGCCGCAAATGGCGGCCGCCCGTTTCTACCCGCTCAAGTTTGCACGCCGTCTGCTGTGGATTGGGTGGAGGGCCCAGGAGGTGTGATGCAAGTGGTGGTGCCCCATGGGGCACTTCCTGCCATCACAGTGGCAGATGACATGTGGAGGCTTGAAGTGGTCGGGCCAGGTGAGGAAGAGGCTCATGCGCTTTGGGGAGCAGATGTAGCCTCATGCCACGTAAGCTTCGTTTCAGGCACGCGTCACAACTAGATGTGGTGGCCAGCTGCAACGTGCCCTGCATGCGTGCTTGCATGGCACATGCGTACACAAATACCATTTGATGACTCTCACAGCATGAGCTGCGATGTGAGTGTGTACTGGTAGATTGCGCATGCATGCTTGATATGTGTAGCCCATGCACAGCTCTGGGCACCTGCCACGACCATAGCATGTTGCCAGCGTGCTTGCACCGCCTGCATTGCACGCAGGCCTGCCCCCGCTGTGCATCGGCCACGTGGTTGTGCGCACTGGGCTGCCTGCCCAAATCCACCTCAGCCGCAAACCCGCACGGCCCTTGTACCCCCATGTGGACCCCTTGGTTCCTCCACCAGTCCTCAGCAAGCACTACCCCTGGGTCACCAAGCTCAATCTCATGCCGTTGCCTCGGCCAGACATTGAAGCGCCAGTGAAGGCATGCGTGCCCACAGACAGCATTGTGGATGAGGCCCACAGGGAGCCGTGGTTCCTGCCGCCGTGCCTGATTGGTGTGAGAGACGCGTGGGCCAACCTGGTCCCTCTGCCAGCCCTCACGGCCATCGAGGTCGTGCTGCAGCAGCAGCAGCCACAGGGGGCGGCGGGCCGAGCGGGCGTGCATGGGGCAGACGCTGCAGAGGACGTGCCGCACGCGGCGGCGCGCGGAGGCAGCTCCGGCCTGAGGCAGTGGCAGGGCACGGCTGCAGCTGGTGGGGGGCACGGGCAGGAGACCCCGTCCTGGGTGCTACGCCGTGTGTACGCACTCACCAGGTGTAAGGATTACCTGGGCATGCCAGCAGCTGTCACAGGGGCCTGCAAGGAGGAGGCAGATGACGGACTGTACCTGTTGGAGACGATGCAGCCAGCCATGCGGCTGATGTCTGGAGAAACGTGGGTGCGGCACATGCTAGAGCAGCACTCTGGGGTACCCGTGGATGAGCTGCGCAGCTCACCTTGGGGGCCGCCAGAGCTCCGGGAAGGCGGTGACTACACGGTCTACGTGCGGTGCGTGCTGCGGGACGCGAACGCTGCTGCCAGCGCAACAGGCCGCGCAGTGCAGCAGCTGCGGCCGGTCCTACTGGCAGCCTTCACAGTGTCAGACAAGCAGGAGACGGAGCTGCGGCACCGGGTGCGTCAGATGCATGACACGCTGCTTGCGAAAAGGCAGGCCCTGACGAAGCTACGGGCCAAAGAAATCGAAGCCAGGGACGCCCTAGAGCTGAGTGAGCAGGAGGTACGAGATAAGCAGGACGCATTGGCAAAGCGTAAGGCAGTACAGCCCGAGGAGGCTCAGCGCTTGGCCCGAGCTTTGGGTGCGCTCGAAAACGGGGCGTGGGAGGCCATGCCAGGCTACAGGCCTCAGAGTGGCCAGGAGCCACGGCTGGATGGTGCTGATATCCGGCTGTTCAACATCGGCACCCGTGTGGGCAGCCCCATGGCTCGGGTGGTGGAGACCATGGCGATCGTTGGCCGTGGCGGCCAGCCACAGGAGCGTGTGAGTAGCTGGCTGCTGGGGTGGATGGGGGCTGGGCCTGAATTGTGAATGAACAGGTGCATTGCATTTGCCCTCTAGTGCTTGGGAAATGCCGCCACTGCGGCTTGAAATGCGGGGTGCTGTGACAGTGCAGCGCTGCGCTGCCGTGTGTGGCCCGCCAAAGTCATCACAGCTCATGCCACCTAGGAGACTGTTGCTGATCGCGCTGACGTCCTGGCCCCGGCACGCTGCACGTGCTGTGATGCCACAGGTGCTGGGACCAGTGGGGTGCCTCATTGCATTCGAGCGCCATGCAGTGGCGCAGGCCATCCAGGCCTACGTGCTGCAAGGTGGCGAGGCCAAATGGGTGGCCCTGTCAGATGCTGCTGCACAGGCCATCGTGGATCACTATCGAGGCCAGAACTGGGGGAATGTGGATGTGAGTGAGACGCCCGTGCCTTGTGCATAGACGAGGCCAAGACGGGGCCAGCGAGGCAGGCATGCATGGCATTGTGGCGAGCATGCTTTCATTGCATGTTGCTCTGCAGTGTTGGGGCCGGCAGCATGTTTGCTTTTCAGGAAGTGAACATGTGTGTGTACATTCGGTCATACATACATGCATGCTGCAGGTGCATACTTACTATCAACTGCATCCCTCCAGCATGAAGCTGACAGGCATACAACCACGCACACACCCGACCTGCAGGCTCTGAATTTGCTGGACCCAGTCGTGCTGCGCAGCTTTGCTCACAATATCCCGGTCAACAACAACCACCCCCAGCAGCCCCTGCAGTTCGAAGCCACCTCTCAGCACGCCCCTGTGTGCGCGCTGCTGAACACATTCGGCACACGCTTCGTGGGCTGGGCGGTCAACCTGGCCCACCTACCACCAGTGAGTCATGCAGGACAGCCCTGTTGCGCAAGCCCTGCTGTACAAGGGTGCGTCAGCTGCATCCCCCGTGTGCTCTTTGTGTGTGTTGTGATGAGCCCTTCTGAGATTGATGGGTTAGGCACTACAGGGATCAAAGGGCAATGAGGTTTGTAATCCAACTAGGCGCGTGTTGTGCGACCAGCTTGAAGCAGGCAGGCACGATGGGTGTTTGTCCCCTGCCTACCTGCCACCCCACGGTCCTTGCCTCACACTGCCGCGAGCCTTGCGCCTGCAGGGTCTGATGTGGTGGACCACACCCGCCCCCCCGGGCTCTCACGGCCTGAACCTACGGCAATCACTGCTGTACAACCTGTTTGACCGGCTGCTCATCTTCGAGAGCAAGGAAGCGCTGCGGGAGTTCATGGCCACTGCCCGCCAGCGCAACGTCAACGTGGGGAACTACAAACTGCTGGCCTTGGATGGTGACATGTATGGCCTGAGGGGTGCTGGTGTGTGGAGCCTTGCCAGCCACCATCAGCCAAGCGTCACTCTGGCCTCAGTGCCGAAGGCGGTGCAGCAGCTGAGGCCCATCGACACGACTGTGGCATCCATCGTGGTAAGGTTGATCAAGGCCTGCAGCAATTCTGTGCCGGTAATGATGTGAGGTTCAAGGGTGGCGGCATGTCAGAGTTTGGAGCCCAACACGACATGCATGCGCTTTAGGGTCACCCCTCAGGGTCATGTTGATAACGAGTGCTGCGGGGCACTTGCACCATGGCTTACCCTTCCAGCCGAGCTTGTGGCATGTGTGCTTGCAGGCTGAGATCTCTGAGCTGCAGGGGGCACAGGCTGACGGCCAGCAGCTGGAAAAGGACGTGGCTGCAGCCCGGCATGCTCATGGGGCTGCAGTCGTGAAGCTGCAGGTAAGAGTTCCGGAGCAGATCAAACATTAAACAAACTGCACGCCCTTTGTGTTCTTTCCTTGCTGTATTGGGTAATGGTCTCATCAGTGCTGTGGCTGATGGGATGACACATGACATGTTGGTTGCTGCTGCTGCTCTCAGCCTGATGGTGGCAGTCTGTGCTTGCTGCTGGATGCCACCTCGCATGCGGCCCGCTCACTGCCCTGCTGCTGCTGCTGCTGTCATGTTTAAAACCTCCAAGACATCCATCACCCGCTTCCATTTCCAGCCTTGCGAATGCCCACCCCACTCCGCCACGGACGGAAACGATGATGTGTGCGCGTGCAGGCGGTGCAGGCGGAGCTCGTGAGCAAAGAGGCCGAGCTACTGCCTCAGATCACACAACTGGAAAGGCAGCTGGAGCGTGACCGGGCCACGCTGGCCGCACTGAACCCTGGCAACCTCGACGCAGCCACGCTGCCCCAATCCGACTTCGAAGGCCTGAGCAACGCCTCGCCAGCGTACCTGCGCATGCCCGGTGCAGTGCCAGGGAGTGCGGCGGGTGCATCTGCGGCCAACCGTACTGCCACTGGCGCTCCGGGCCTGGCAGCAGTACACCTGACAGCTGTGCCCACAGCAGCGGCTGCACATGGGGCGCATGGAGCAGGACCATCAGGGCCCCAGCCACCTGCTGGGGCGCTACACAAGCAGCAAGGTGCCCGCGCGGCACGTGGGGTCCTGCTCCCACCAAGGCCAAGTGGCCAAGCCCCCAGCCTACCTCCAGGCAGCAGGCAGGGTGGCAAGCGGCCAGCAGGCGGGCCACCCCCTGGTGAGGGGGCGCGAGGAGGCTCTCCATGCGGCGGCAAGCGGCTGAGATGACGATCGGTGACAGTAGGACTATAATCCAATTGGGTACAGCTACAGTTTGTCTGGGTCTACTGTCTGCGTGAAGTCACATCACTCATGATCGTTCTGAGGCACACCACAGACCTGGAGAATAATTTAGCCTGCTCAGGGCTGCGGTTGTGGATACGGCTGTGTGCAGCAGAGCGTCCAGCTGCAGGGAGCAGGTGTGGACTGTCCGCTGTAGCCATTATGCTCCATGTGTGCACACAGCTGTCGCATGCAAACCCGCCTTCAGCATGCAGCAGCTGCAAACGTGCAGCTGGGATTGCAATCATGCATGGATGCCAGCAGCGGCCTGTACATGTCATTGTGCCTGCCATTTCCTCCCTCTGCGGCAAGTGGTTTAACGTCAAATACAGATCTAGAACAAGCATTGGGACTTTGTCACTTTGTTGTCCGGCCCTGCAGATCCTCCGGAGGAACATATGATGGAGGTCTGTTAGAGTGTTTGTTAGGGTTTCGTCCGCGGTACAGGCAGTACCTTGACCAGCAACCACACCAGCAAGCGTTCGTTGAGTTCCTGTCCTGCATGTTGTAGAGAAATGGAACCCACCCGGATGCGCGTTTGACGAGCACCTGCTTGGCAGGAGTGGACGATGCTGTTCCCCACGCTGGCTCGGATATGCTGCGACATCTTGATTACCCATAGGCAGCATCTGTGTGATGTAGGCTTCATCCCAGTGCAGGCGCTCCGCACGGTCCTATTTCATTGTAACGAGGACGAGCTTGCGCGGATTGAGGATGAGACGAGGTGCGCTCAGCGCCTCTTTGTGCCCGTTGGTGATCTTCAGCCTGGGCATGCTGACATGACTTTGGCTGCACATACTGGTTGATTGCAGGGAGGGCAGTGACAGGGACCTGAGCTGGTGCGCACTGAACCCCAGTCATGCATGGATCCATGCCGCCACCCCATGCACCCGGACCTACCACATGCTTCTTGTGTGTTGCGGCATGCGGTGTAGCTGTCTGTAGCTGTTCATCACATGGTCAGCAAATCAACATTGCGTGTCACCGACGCACGTGCATGCACGAGTGCGGCTGCACGATGCGCTGCTGTGGACCTGGTTGACCGTCCAGGTACACATGGGACTTCTGGTGGCGCCAGTACGAGCGCGTGTTTGGCATGAGCCGAGCAGAGTCCACGCCACTCATGCCGCTGCAAGGAACACAGCCACCAGACTACACCGCCCCTGTGAACGTCACTGCTGCCACAGGTTCGGGGTTATGATGAGGCGCTCAGCTGATATGCTGATGTAGACTCTGGGGATCTGGGCTTCTGTTTCCACAACTCATGTGCATCATGTCACTGCATGATGTACCTATCGCACCATTGATATGCATCCTGTGCGCAGATGTCTGCATACTGTATGTCTGCCATGCTGTGGGTCAGGTCATGCGCTGCACGGCCACGTTGCTCGCTTTGCTGCACGTGCCTGCCTGTTCCTTGGCTGCTCCCTTTCGCAACACACATGCATGTAGCAATCATATCGACATGATATAGATTTTGATACGCAACACGTGTTGTATTTGTGTCTTGGGCCAACCAGCGGACTGGCGCGCGATGCTGGAGCGAGATCGGGAGGACGAAGCCACGCGAGCGGCTGCGGTTAGCGGCCGGCTGCGCTCCCTCTACTCGGAAGCACAGGCAGCACGATCAGAGCGCAAAGTCGGGGTGCGCTTGGGGCCAGACGCATGGAGCTGCGGCGGGCATTTACAGTGGGTTTCAGCCATGAATGCTTGAGCGGGATGATTGAAGGAAGATGAACGACGTGGCCGGTGACATAGGGTGACATGGAGCTGCGTTGCCATCTTAGGAACGACAGCTATGAATGCAGCAGCTGTTGCTATCCGTGCTGGTGCAGCTGCTGCTCTGCGCCGCACCCACTGCCATGCGGCATGTACACAACCCCACCCCTTAGCATCCCCTCTCACTCATGCCCATTGTTGATACAGGTGTGCCTGATCAAGCCGCCTGCCAAGCGCATGCGCACAATCTCCGGAGGCCCTGGGACAGCAGGTGGTCCCCGCAGCAGCAGTGGCGGGGGTGCGGCAGCTGCCACACCCGCAGACCGGGCCAAAGCCAAGATGCTGGTGGACATAGGCATGGCCAAGAAGGGCCTTCCCAGTGGTATCAAGATGCTGGGGGGTGGGGGCAGCCGTGGCAGCAGGGGGGGCGTGAAAGTCACGCGCACGGTGGTCGTGCATAAGCCTGGGTCGGCCGCGCCGGCAGCTCCCTCAGCGAGTGCACCATCACGGCAGGTACCGCGGCTACTTGCCGGGTCCGCGCCCCGGCAGCAAACATCAGGCAAGGCGCATGCAGGCATCAGCGGCAGCAGCCCATCTGCTGCACGTGCACAGGGACGAGCCGCGCCGCAAGCATCGGGCAGTGGTCGGCAGGTGGCAGGCCGCTCTGGAGCCGTGGCAGGTTCTGCGGCGGGTGGCGCGTCAGCAGGCGGCGTAGCAGTTGGCATGTCATATGAGGAGCAGCGGGCGCGACTCAAGGCAGCCATGTCATCCTCCATTGCCAAAGAGCTGGCGGTCAATGCGGCTGGAGGGGGCTCGTCGTCGCCTGCGCAGCAGCCACCTCGGCAGCAGCAAGCCACAGGCAAGAAGCGGGCCCTGGCATTGCGAGATGACGACTTTGGCATCTGACCTTTGTTTTGACCTTGTTTCAACTTGTTTCAACTTGTTCCAACTGTTGCACCTGAGTAAAGGTGGAGGGTTTTAGCAGGTGGAGGTTAGTAGTTGGGGCCCGTCTGACGGCCATGTGCCTGTTCCCAACAAGCAATAGGTTAGCAGTAGAAGCAGCACCGTGCTCGGTCTGTTTGATGCAGCGCAACGGATTCTTGCAACACATAATGTAGGAGGACGGGCCGTGTTGCAGCTTGCATACTGGTGCTGCATCAACCACTGAGACACGTGCGCATGTGCTGCATGAGCAGCCAACCGAGCAGCTGGTGTAGCATATTCTGATAGGTGTGCTGCACGGTGTGCTGTGAGCACAGGCTGCACAGCGCATGCCCCTAGCGTTGAGAGGTTGCAGGCCGAACCTTTAAGCAGCAGATGGTGTGAGTGCATAGAAATATAAGAGAGGTGGTGCCTAGTGTGTGACAGTAGGAGAGTTGTAGGGCAGCAGAGATTGACTGCTGGTTGTGCCACAATACCGCAGGAAGCTGTTACACCGCTGTTCGTGCATAGATAAGTACTGTCTCACGTTGCCATGTGGCAGGTTCTGTGGCATGCTGGATCAACTAGGACAGTGTGGCATTGTGGCCGTCATGCAGGCGCAATGCAGGTTCTGCTGCACACTGCTCTGGCCGGTTCACGAATGAATGGCTTCCTAGTTGACGGAACTGCATGTCGTGCCCAGTAAGCGGCTCTGCTGCGTGATGCTCTCTCTCATCGCTCTCTCACACATTCACTCTCTCCTCTCTCTCTCCCCCACCCTCCCTCTCCACGTGTATGTGCACACCCAGCTGCTGTTTCTGCTGCTGGCACAGGCACCTGCAGCCTCGCCATACCACAGCCCTGCCTGATCCAACTCAGAACCAACACATACTCACAAAGCACACCCCCGCAGACCTGCAGGTCCCTGGCAATGGGCGAACAGAGTGGTGCATGTGCCGTGCACTGCCATGCCTGACTGAACTGCATGAAGGCGGCCACACTTGTGGCTCGAACCCATGGCGCACCCATCACCCAATGCCACGTGCCCTTGACTGGCTGCGTAACCGGCCCCTTGTGTTGCCTATCCCACATCGCTGCGTCACTGGCAGGCACACATATGGCTCGCAGCACACAGCTGTCGCATTCCTGCACAGCTGGTGCAGGCGCAGGCACGGCCCTGTTGCTGCAGCTGCTGCTGCCCCCGTCACATTGGCTGGCTTCTTCATCCAGCTGTGATGCCTCGCTCGCAGCTCCTCGATGACTGTCGTGTTCTCAACTGCCTGTGACTGTGCTGACGCGATGCGCTGCTGGTACTGTTGCTCCTGCATCCGCGCCAGCTCCTCAACCGCCTCTGTTTCCCCGCTGTCTAGTATCTTAAGCATGCGTGCCACCTCTGTACAGTTGCCGTACAGCACTCTGGGAACCAGCGCTGCCCGCCCTGTGCCGTTCAATGCTGTGCTGGTGCTGTTTGCCAGAGGTGCTGGCCCTGCCCCAGCACTCGCCTGAGCTGAGGAGCCAGCCGGTAGCTGCACCGCACCATAGCAGTCCACCACCCGCTTGTCAACAGTGCTGATGAACTTGAAGGTGATGGACCGTTCGTCTGCCTCCACGAGCTGGGCTCCCCCGTGTCCAGTGTGACGTACCGCGCTTGCGCTCACGGGTCGCAGGTTGAAGCCGTACGTGCGAGCGCCCCCCATCCCGTTCACCTGCATGTACACAAGCGGCAGCGATGCGTGCAGCGGCCCTTACGTCAGCACTGCAGCAGCGGCAGGCATGTGCTGCAGCAGCGCGTGCGGGCCAGGCGTGTCACGCACCCCGCGATCCCCCCCCCTCTATCTGCTTCTCTCGCTGGTAGCCGCCTTTTTCATGGCTCCACATGCTGCCCCAAACAGCATGCATGCGGGTATCGTGGCCCTACTTTGCGCTCCACACCCAGCCGCAGGTCCATATGAGCTTTCCCAGGACCATCCCTCCACGTCCCCATCCAAACCGCCGCCCCCCATCCCAAAACCTTGCCATCCCGGCCCATCCTCTTGACACATGATGTGTCCAGTGAAGCAGCTGCTGCATCTACTCACGCCCCCGGCCTTGCCCTGTTCCAGGCGCCCCGCTGCGCAGCCCTTGCATCAATAGCCCATGACTGAAGCTCTGCATACGTGGAATGGAATAACATAGAAAGACGGGAGATGAGGGAACTCACAAAGTACGGGAAGCCACCCGCATGCGTTACACGCTCGTAGCTGTGGTCATGCCCGCTGAGCACCGCACTTGCCCCCCACAGCTCAAACGGCCACCGCATGTATGGGGTGCTGCCATGCGAGCCACTGGAGAAGGGAGGCTGGTGGAAGAAGACGAGCCGCCAGGGTGCAGAGCTGGACGCCAATCGGCTGCGCAGCCACTCGGCCTGCTGAGATTTGGGGCCGGTGCCATTGAGCCTGCGGTGGGAGTGGGGTGCAAGGGGGCGAGTGACAGGGGGCAGCGAAAAGAGTGAGAGGGAGCCGGAGGGAGGGACCGGTGTCAATGGAGAGGGGGAGGGGGAGAGAGGCGGCGTGTGCCGGCCTGGTGGTGCATGCGACCATCATGTGGTTGGTTGCTCATTCAACACGGTCGCTCGACAAGAGCCGTGGACCCGCACACAACGGACTCCCTCTTACCCCATCTCCTTCCAATCAGCCCCTGAGGCCACACCAGCCGCTCCAGGCCTTGCCACCTCCTTGAACGAACCCACCCCACCTGCCTCGCCACATCCCCCGGCCTGCCTACCCCCCTCCTTGCCGGCAGGACCTGTGACCCCACCTCTTTTGCTGCCGGTTGCTGTCGAGGGACAAGAGGTGTACAGCTCCCAGCTGCACATCATAAAAACGGCGGCCATCCACCGGCATATACTCCAGGTAGGGTGCAAGAACGTCCTTGCCCTCGCGCCTTTCTCTTTCGCGAGCGGAGCTGCCATAATCATGGTTGCCAGGGCATGGCCAGAACTGCATACGGAGCGGCCGGTGCACAACGCCCAAATGCTGACAGTTGCAATGCATGCCGCCATGGTGTCGGCGTGCAGGTTGCCGTGAATGCGCTTGGGCTGTGCGTGCTTGCATGTGCATGGAGTACAATGCGGCATTGAGGATGTATTTGTGTGGATGCATCAGGTGGACATGCAAGCACGCAGTGTTCATCCAAGCAAGCATAGCATAGTTGCATACTGCCAAAGGGTGTCATAGGTGTCGTTCATCAGTCTTATGCAGGCACCCGGCAGGCACCCTGTACGTTTATTTGCTGGGTGCCCTTCAACATAATTTTTCATCCTGTGCCACAGCCCGGACCCTGCCATGCACGCTATGCACACTGCTCACCCTGTTGACCCCGTTCTTGGCTCCCTTGCCGAGCTTGCCCTTGTAGGGAAAGATGTACTGGCTGTAGTACTTTCCCACATTGTGGTCAATAGAGTCCCATGAGCCAGTGGGGTAGTTTGTGTCCCCTGAGGTGGAATAAGGAGGGGAGGGACCAGGGGCGGGGGACTGGGTGAAGAGCAAGGGAGGAGGGGGGGAGGCAGGATGTGGCGCACCGACAGATGGCAACTGTTTGAGCAGATCAAGCAGATGTGCAGCAGATGCGCAGACAGGAGCCCAGGCTCTGCTATGCAGGATGCTAGCAGCAGGGACCCACCAAGCGCGAGGATGCCATCCAGCGGCTGCATGCAAGCCACAGGTCCACCAAGTCAGGCATGCCTTGTGGCATGCTGTACATGTACGGTGTCGCATGGGCCACTACACAGTATGTTACATGTGCATGCACAGCATGGTCAGCAGCCCTGTGCAGGCAGTCAGCCAGCACTTAGCGGCCCACTAACCTCCCAGGAGTTCACCAAGGTGGCGACCTCGCGCTCTCGTGATGTATCCGCGCCAAAATCACCTATCGCTGCCAGCCGAATGCGTGGCAGTGCCACAGTACCTTGCAGTGCCTCATGGCAAATTGCCAACGTAAATGCCAGGCACAGCAGATGGGACATCCATCAACTCATCGCAGCATCACATTGCTGCGCTGTTGTAGCCTACTGCCATATCGAAAGGCCTCCCTACTGGCTGGATTGCAGTGGGGAGCTTTGACCCACGGCAGTCACTGTGCTTAGTGGTGTCACAGCCATTGCCAGATTGCCAGATCACTGCAGCTTTCGACTATTAAACACAGTCCGAGGCTCTCAAGTGTGCTGGCGCAAGAAGGTAGGGTTAGCTGTATGTGCAACATCCCTTGACAGCATCTCGCAACACCCTCATGCGGTCAGCCTGTTACATTTACTGGGAAAGATATTATTTTAGCCGCTTGCACACCAGCTGCCACCAGCTGGTCAGTCCAACTGTTGGGCCACTTTCCTATCAGCTCTAGCACCGCCGACACCGCATGCATTCTGCCTTTTGCCCCCAGAGCAAGCCCCCTGAATGTTCATCGCGCCCGTGGTGGCAGCTGTGATGACTTTGTTGGTGTGGAGCCACTGCCCCCTGCTGCTTGCTTTCTGGGCAGTGCCGCAGTGGCTTGCACCTCTAGGACACCTCCCAGCCGCGCTCCACCGATGCCCATAGCCATGCCCCTACCGCCCAAGCCCCCATCAACGCCAGGCGGCGTGCCAGTTGGGGAACTCAGCACCCAGTTGTTGCTCATATGACCCAACTGAGGGAGCACCAATGGCTGCTGGGCCTTGGCCGCACCACTCGCCTGCACACCTGCCGCGCTGCGGTGCGTTGAGCTGAGGGACTTGCGCAGCGCAGCAGCTGCATTGCCTGCACGCCCATTGGCTGGCTCACTGGCTGCGCTGGCGGCCATGGAATGGCCAGACACGCTGTCACCATCGTCATCCCTGTGGCTGCCCCCAGGGTATCCACGGCCATGGCTCCCATGATTTCCTACGCCTGGGTTGCCCCTCACAGGGCCAGCAATGTCTGACAGAGAGGTGGACCGTCTAGACACAGCAGGCAGCTGCAGCGTGCCCGCAGCACCGGGGCTGCGGCCCGCAGGGTCCGTGAGGTCATAGGGCGGTGGCGGACCAGCGTGCCTGCCCCCGCCGTGGCCTCCCCCCACCCCATGGAAGCTGCTGCTGCGCTGGTAAGCACCTGTACTACCTGTACCGCCGGGCGGTGCGTCTGCGGCGGACTCTGCTGACACAACCTGCCGGCCCCCGCGTGGCGCATGAGGTGGAGGCTCGCCCTCCGCATGCTGCCGGCTGGGCGGGCCCTGCAGCGCGCCGCGGTGTAGCAGCACCTCAGGCCCATGAGCGCGCTGGCGCATGACGTCCTCGGGCCGCAAAGGCTCACGCTGCTCCACCACCTGTTGCAGCTTGTGCAGCCGCAGCCGCGGGTCCCGGTACTTGGCCTCCAGCTTGCGCCGCGTCTGTGCGCGTGGACGGTGGCGGTGGTGCAGCAAACACAGGAGCAAAGTGAATACACAAGTCCAGAGCGATGTGGTTCCAATCCGCAGCAGAATTTGGACCACGGGGTCATCAGCTGGGTACTGAGCAGACCCCAGGCCACTATACAATGTTGCACTTACTACACGCTATTGCGACCTCATTACGATCGCATGCGCCCACAAGGCCTGCCCCCACCCCCCCACCCCCCGCATGCTGTCCGCTGCACCTGCCGCTATCGCACACGCGCTTACCTGGCCCTGCATCTGCCGCTGCTGCCGCCGCCAATACAGCTCAGCCGTTGCCATGTCCTTGAAGCCCCATTCCGCCATGAGCTTCTCCATGCGTTCCACATGGCGCTGCCGCCTGCATGCAGCCGTCATGCAGCCATCATGCAGCCGTTATGCAGCCATGCAGCACACGCATCGGGCCCCTAGCATCTAGTGTGTCAGCACATGCCCACACAGCACACCCAATGCCAAAACCCCACGCAACCAGCATGCAAAGCACTTGCAGCTCCACCCGATTCGTGGTCAACTCAGCCACAAGGCCCCACTTTTGCACCCACTTTTCTGCCAGGGCTGTCGCGTCCAAGGTGGGTGATGTCACAGAGGCGCCAGCATAGGATGCACCCGGAGACTCTGGCGAGTCTGGCCCAGCTGTACTGCCATCCCCCGCATACGAGTACTCGCTTTGCGGTACGCTGACTGGTGGCGGCCGCGGCTGGCCGGGTGGTACCTTGAGGGGCGGCAGCTGGGCACCGGGAGATAAGGAGCTGGGTGCAAAGCCCCCAGGCAGCGCCCCCCAGGCCTGCTTGGCTGGTGAGCTGCTGGCGAAGCTGGGCTCTGTGGGTGCGTCAGAGGGTGTATGCGTGACCCCGGATGTGGGTGCATGAGCAGGTGCTGGCACGGGTACCAGAGGCTGGCCCGCAGGCAGCGCAGCAGGCGCCGCACCAGCAGCACCGGGCGCGGCCATGCCCTTCTTGGCAGCAAACGCGCGGCTCAGCGCAGGCAGCGCCTGCATCATCGCCGGGTTGATGGCGTACAGAAAAGCCGCTGCCGGTGCGGCCGGAGGCGGTTGTGGCTGGATGCCTGCTGACGCCCCGCCCACCACTGCGGCCTGTGCTGTGGCAGCCAACGGCGGTGGCAACGGTTTGGGTGCTGGTGCAGGCACGGGGGCCATGGGGATCTGCTCCTGTTGCAGCAGCTTCTCCACATCTGCTAGGAAGTCATCCTCCACGCCCTCGTAGTCAGAGCCGTCGTCATCCTGGTACTTTGCAGCATGCAGCGCAGCCTTCAGGCGGCGCCGCACCCCGAAGCCGCGCACTGCTGCCTGGATGCGCACTGCTGCGGCTTCCTTGGCACGGGCATCTGCATCCTCAGCTGCCTTGCGTGCCTGTTCCTCCAGCAGCCGTTTGGCTTCCAGCTCGGCTGCTCGCTGCCGGCGTGCGGCTGCGAGCTGTGGGCTGCGACGAACGCGGTGGCCGCGCCACACGCGCTGAATGTGCACCGCCGCCGTGCGCAGCGCCTGCTGGTACTGCTCCGACTGCATGACTTTGACCGCGCACCGCGCATTGCGGCCACGCCACACAGCCTGGATCTTAGCGGCGGCCCGGCCGAGCTCCTGCACCCGGCGCTCAAAAAACGACGAGCGCACAACCAGCTGCTCTGATGCTGCCTGCGTGGTTGCGCCTGCTGCTGCCGCCGCCATCTCAGCTGCATGCTGCTGATGCAGCACGGCCATGCTCTGCTCGTACTGTTGCTCGTAGCTGAGCGCCGCCAGCACCTGCTGCTGCATTGCTGGCCGCACCGGTTGGCTGCCAGCTGCCCCTGCGCCTGCAAAAGAGACCCCCTTCCACTGCACAGACAGCTTACGTAGCTTGGAGCAGGCTGGAGCATCCAAATCCTCCACAGCCACCTGGAGTGCCCTGCTGCTGGGAAGGCCCACAGCATCAGGGGCAACAGCACTGGAGGCAGGTCGCAAACATGCTGCTGCAGCCAGCTGACTGGCATGTGTGGCCACTGTGTGCCCCACCCTGCTCGCCTGCCATGCACCCTCTAGCTGCTGCAACCAGGGGGCGTGTGCCGGTGACCCAGCGCCCCCAACGGACGGCTTGCCCACCACGCTGAACGCCAGGTGCACGACAGCTGCGCCGGCAGCAGGCAGCAGTGGGGGCTGCACAGCAGTGCCAGCGGCGGGTGCAGGGCGCGCGCCCGTGACAGCTGCCACCACGGAGGAGAGATCCTGATACTGCATGCCCTGCAGCCGAGCTCGTGTCGCGCAGACAACTGCTGGCGACCTCGCAACTGCGCGAGCCATGTTCGCCACCACATCTACCTCGGGGAGTGGGTTGTTGTCCAGATCCCGCAGCCCTGGGCACACAGACGACACAGCCGCTGGGTACTCTGCTGCCTCCGCCACTGGGTTGTCGTGCATCTGGAGGCTGGTGAGGGCTGCAAGGGGCACGAGCGCATGCAGCGCGCCCATCGCATCCAGCGCATTGAAGCTGAGGTCAAGCACTCGCAGCCGCTGTGCGCCGTGCAGCTCTGCCATTGCCTGGATCTGGTTGTCCTGCAGCAGCAGCACCTCGAGTGCAGGTGGCAGCAGCAGCGGTGCGCCCGGGTCTGACCCTGCACCGCCATCCAGCCGTTGGATTGCGTTGCCGCTGAGATCCAGCAGCCGCAGCTGCCCCATGCACTCAAGCTCTGCGCCAGGCCACACTGTCAGCCGGTTGTGTGGTGCAACGAGCCGCTGCAGAGAGCTGCAGCCCCGGAGCCCCTGCAGGTCAGTCAGATGGTTGCGGCTAACATCCAGGTGGGTCAGGGCCCTGCATACCTCCAGGCCCTGAAGGCTCACAAGCTTGTTGCTCGTGGCAAGGATTGTCGTCAGTGTGCTAGCGCACGCGACAAGCGCTGAAGTGGGCGCCTCCTGTGCGCCTGGATGTTGCAAGCTGAAGCTCTGTAGGTGGTTGTCATTCACAATGAGTGTGTGCAGCACAGGCGCGCCCTCTAGGCCCTCCAGCTGACTCAGCTCGTTGCAGTCCGCGTTGAGCGTCCGTAGCACAGGCTTGTGACCCAGCCCACGCAAGCTGGGCAGCAAGTTGTCCCTCAAGCCCAGCTCCTGCAGTGACCCCAGGCCTGCTACACCTTGCAAGCTGCTCAGCTGGTTGGCAGAGGCAAGGAGCACTTGCAGGTCGGGGCACCACGAGCCCAAGTCTCCAAGGGAGGTCAGCCGCTCCAGTCCGAGATCCAGCCGCACTAGCTGCTGCAGCTGCGCCGCGCCAGGCGCTGCGATGTGGGCTAGCACAGGCTGTGTCAGCGCGCGCCCAGCTGCCGCCCCTGCTGCGCTGTGCCGCGGCCCAGCAGGCACTGGCACTGGGGGCGCCCGTTGGTGCAGCAGGTGCTGCTGCAGGCTGTGGTCTGCGCTACCCGGCTGGCTGCTGCGGCTGGGTACCCCTTGCAAGCCTGCGGCCTGCTGGCACAGCAAGTGATGCGGTGTGTGCACAGGCCACAGCCATGCTTGCTCCTCAGGTGTTGTAACACGCTGCCCCATCTGAGTCCAAGCAGCAACTGCTGCATCTGGTCCAGATGCGAGCTGTGCTGCCTCTGCGTCCTGCCCTTGTTGCCACGTGGGAAGGTCCAAGGCTCCCCAGTAATCTACTCGCGCACTCCGGCTGGCCAGTGCCTTGGCAGCTGCAGCAAGAGCACATGCAGCACAGCAGACTCCAGTCAGTGGCCATGATTGCAGATTTTTGTGTGCAGAAACAACAAGGTACATGCATTACAGCAAATGGATGGAACACAACACGCTACATCGCTAGCAAGAAATGCAAGCCAGGTTAGCAGCACACGAAGTTACGTACCTTCCGATGTGCCGTCCAAGCCATGGACCTGCAGGCTGCCAAGAGCCAGCCTCACGTTCGCCTCCATGCCCAGCCGCAGGGCCACGACCAGCCTTTCCCAGACATCTTGCACAACGCCCCGGACAGCCGGCTGTGTCATGTTGCCCACAAGCGACATGACAGGCTGGGGCAGCTGCTGCTGCTGCAGCTGCTCCGCTGCGAGCGCGCAGCGCACAGGGTGCCGCCGGACGCGCTCGGCCCTGCTTGGGCTCTGGCACCCCTCACTGCCCTGCGTCTCAGCAGCCAGCCCACAGGACTGTCTGATGGCGTCCGCGAGGAGTACAGCTGTCTCAGGGTGGCCTGCCAGTCGCGCGCACAGGCCTGCGATGGCAGCTGACAGAGCGCCTGCGCACTGCACGCGCCGGTCCTCAAACGCACGCTCTGAAGCTTCCAGAGTACCCAGGGCGCTGCATGCAATGGCTTCGCGCCGCGCGCGCTTGAATGATGCAAGCGACCCCGACTGTGCATGCTGCAGAAGCTGAGTGGCGGCGTCCTCCTGCCGGCGCGCCATGCGCGTCTGCATTTCAGCCACCACATCCGCCTCCAGCCCCATCGCCTCCCCCTGCTCCAGCAGCAATTCAAAGGCCTGCACGTTGCCACTGGCCAGCGCGCTGTTCAGCTGAGACACCAAGCCATCCTTCTGCTGCGACAGCTTTGCAGCAAGAGCATCCGCCTCCCTGGCCATGCCCATGAGCTGAGCCTCCGCCATGAGGCCCCTCAGTGTGGCGGCATCTGCGCCCTCCACGCTCTGGGCCAGCTGCCTGGCCAGCACCCGGCGGCGCTTGTCCAGCACCACCTTGGCAGCCGCCACATCGCCCTTGAGACCCAGCGCCGCAGCGCGTGCGCCGAGCCTCTCAAATGCAGCTGCGTCAAAGTGCTTGACGCTCGCAGCCTGCAGCAGGCTGGCTGCCATGTCAGCGTCACGTTTGCGTGCGGCCTCCAAAGCAGTGGTGAGTGCTGATGAGTCCATGCCCAGCTGGGCTGCCGCCTCTAAGGCACGCTTTGCGTCCTGCATAGGCCGGTCCAGGACAGCGGCTTGCACCGCCGCCTCCGCCGCAGCCTTGCGACGGGAGAACTCCGCGTGCGCAGCCGCGACAGCACTATCCAGGTGGGCAAACTGCTTTGCTGCCTCCAAGGCAGGGGCAAAGGTGAGTGAGGAGCCATTTGCCGCGGCGGCCGCGAGGCGTTCAGCAGCCTGGCGCGCACGCGACTCAAACTCTGCCACACGAGCTGAGACCTCAGCTGCCATGCCTGCGTATGCACCGTGTAGAGTGCGGTGTCAGCATTTATGCTCAGCATATTGACTCACCTATCTAGAAACGTATGATCGTATCTGCAATGTCCGAGCTCATGTTCGTCCCGCTTATGGTCCGATTCTAAATGGGCGTGCATGCGGCATGCCATGCCTGACGTCTGCAATGTCGGGTGTGCATGCAGGTATGAGTTCATACCCCTCATCACCCCTCATCACACGCACCTAAGCTGGATGCCTGGCTGGCTGCCTCACGCACTGCATCCAGCAGCCCCTGGCGTGCGGCCTCCTCCAAGCGCTGCAGCACGCGCTGCTGCTCCTGCAGCTGCTTGGCGCGCCGCCTGGCGGCGCGGCCGCGCCACAGCGCCTGGATCATTGTAATGCGCTGCAGCCGCTGCAGCCGCGCCTCGCTGACCCGGTACCCCGCCCACGCGCGCGCGATGCGGCGGGCCGCAAAGCCACGCCATGCGTCCTCCGCCACCCGGATGTCCATCTCAGCCTGCAGCCGACGGATCTCATGCTCCCGTTCAGCTGCCTCGGCCGCCTGAGAGGCGAGCTGTGCTGTGAGGTGCTCACGCTCCTCAGCTAGGTGGGCCGCCTCTGCGGCTGCTGCGGCAGCTGCGGCCTCCCGCTCCTGGCGAATCTCCAGCTGTGCTGCCTCCAGTGCGGCCAGAGCTGCCTGCTGCTGGCGTGCAAACTCCTCATCCTGCTGGCGTGCACGCGCCTGCGGGAGGGAGAAAGGAAGGCGTGAGCGCATGAGATACGCTGCTGCATCCAAACACATACCGTACTGTAACAATTGCGTGATGGCATCCATACCATCCATACACGCCTCAGTTGCCCACCCCAGACCCATGACAGTCCACTCAATTGGTCTAGCTCCACTGTTCAGGGCCCGCTCCATACAGCCACACAATCCACACAGCCACACACCTCGGCTTCTGCCTTCTCCCGCAGCGCCTGCTCCTCACGGTACCGCCGGGCCTGTTCAGATGCTGCATGACGGGCTGCCTCCTGCGCACGATACTCCTCTCGCACGGCCTGCCGCTCCGCAACAATCGTCTCGTACGAGTTCTGCTGCGGTGGGTGCAAGATGCTGGCTGAAAGTGGCGGCTGCCGCAGGGTGGGCGATGATGCCCTGCCACTGAGCTCTGCGGGCTGCACTGCATGATCAGGACCATCCGCAGTCACAACAGCTGTGCTGGGCCGTGATGTGGCCTGCAGCTGCTGCTGTAGGTCCTTGATGATGGAGCTGATGTTCTGACCCTTGAGTAGCGACTGCAGAGTGGTTGGCTCTTCGCCATCAGTGCTGGGTTCACTAATGGACAAGCCCTGTGCATGCTCCGTGCCTGTGCCATGCGGCACGCCCGCATGCGATTCATCGACATGCGTGTCACCCACACGCACATCGCCCATGGACTCTGGCATGCTACCAGCAGGCTGCTCCTGC
>BDCZ01000405.1:34433-55841 GCA_001662365.1 Chlamydomonas applanata | reverse complement strand
CCCTGCCCTGCCCTGCCCTGCCCTGCCCTGCCCTGCCCTGCCCTGCCCTGCCCTGCCCTGCCCTGCCCTACGCACCCAGTGGATGACATCAGGCGCCGCGATGGGCCCAATTACACGCCGCACTGTCGCGATCAGCTCCGCCCGCAGCTCCTCACTCCCAGGGTAGCTGTTGCCCTGCGCGCTCACAGAAAACACAACAGCACACAGCGTTAAAGAAGCATCACACAGCACAGAGTTTAGCCTGGGATGCGCATGCCCAGACACACTTATCCCCACACTGAGGTTCATAGACAGCTGGGTAGATGTTGGCCTGTGCGTGTGTGGAGCTGAGGTGGTGAAACATGAGGTGCCGGTGTGACGTGGTGCAGGGAGGTGTGAGAGGTGCCAAGCCGTCCCCGCTCCCGTGTTGGCCCCTGTCCACTCCCCCCACATCACACATCCCCACAACATCACACATACATGTTTGTATGTATACTCCAGCCGCACGCTGGCCCCCCCAGGTCACATGCATCGTCACACTCCTGTTGTACGCCGGTCACACCCATTCACACTCCAGTCACACACCTCCATGAGCGTGACGTACGCGTACAGTGCCTGCCCCTTGATCGGGTGATCTACCGGCACTACAGCCGCCTCCGCACACTGTGGGTGCGCGACCAGCGCAGACTCGACCTCCGCCGTGCCGATGCGGTGCCCGCTCACATTGATCACGTCATCCACTCGGCCGATGATCCAGTAGTACCCGTCGGCGTCCCGCCGCGCGCCGTCGCCTGCGGGGCAGTACAGTGATGGGCAGTACAGTAGGAAGCAGTAAAGTAGGAAGCAGTACAGCGATGGGCAGCAAAGTAAAAAGCGGTACAGTATTGGTCGAAACAGTAAAAGCAGTACAGTGTAGCGCGGTGCCATGGTGCAGGAACAGGGGAATTGGATTGGGCAGGCGTGCATCTAATCGCAGGGGTGGTCCCCAGGGTATCCCCAGGATTATCAACCCATAACCTTGGACAAGTAGGGCCCCACTGTTCTTGAGCTGAATCTGCCGGACGATTCGGCCGCAGGTCGCTCACATGTAGGGAATACTGAAGTTTGGACTCCTTAATTGAAGGAAATATATTTTAAACTAAGTATAACAATAATAATAACACGGCGGTTCACAGATGTGTCTGCACGCCGGAGCCTGACAGTCGGTATGGTGCAGAACTAAGTATGGTGCAGATTAATCTCATCATCAGGACACCAGGCGCAGCCACAGCGGTACGCACCAGTGAAGTACAGCCCCTTGAAGGGTGCAAAGTAGGTCTGCTCGAAGCGTGCATGGTCCCCCGCCACCGTGCGCATCATGCTCGGCCAGGGTGCCTTGACCATTAGCAGCCCCTCGCACGCGCCCTGCAGCACACCGTGACCCCCACCGTCGGCCGCAATTCTCGCTTTAAGAGGGCAATCAAGCAAGCTGACAGGCATACAAGTGTCAGTCAAGCAGAGGCTGAAAACAGCAGGATGTGGGCATGTGCGGCCCGAGCTGGGCAGCACAGGCAGCTCAGCAAAGATCACACGTTAACAACAACTGTTTGTGCACAGCTCAGCAAGGATAACAACCGGGAACGGATACTCAAGAGTACTCACGTGCAGCTCGTTGCCCTTCTCATCCACGATGCACGGCTGAATGCCAAAGAATGGAACAGATGCAGAGCCTGCAGATGGCTTGGCACGCAGCGGTACAACATGATTATATATATATTGTGTATATATATATATATATAGAGAGAGAGAGAGAGAGAGAGAGAGAGACGCTGGAAACTTCGGACCACATCACACCATCAGTCCACGTTCACCGATTACAACACGACAATAGTGTCGCAATGACATGGCAATGACAATCGGCCTGTGTTTTTTGCCTGGCCTCTCGCATGAAACTCCCAGCACGCTAAATCAGGCACATTCTAGCAGACGTAGGCAGGGAAGGCCAGAGGCAGGACTTGCAGCCTGCCGGCAGCAGGCGTACAAGAAGCGCCGGCCGACAGCTACAGCCAGGGCCACCTTAGCCCTGCTATCACATCTTCATATGCTGGGGTGGAGCACAGGTTAGCCCAAGCCGCAAGCGTGTTAGGAGCCCGCACGCGCACCTGGCTTGGCGTCAATGGCTCCGGCCAGTGGAGTGATCATGTGCCCGCCTGTCTCTGTCTGCCACCACGTGTCCACGATGGGGCACCTGCAGCACGTGGGGTGAGAGAGAGGAGCAGGTACAAGGGAACTGCTACCCACACGGGGTGGTGGGCCACAACACGTATGCGTGCGCGAACCGTGTGCCTAATTAAGCCGAAGTCACCGCTTCTCTGTTGCCCGAATCCAAACGACTCGTTTGGCTCCTTCTTCCCACGCATGAACAACCGCCAACAAAAGCCTATTTCCCAGTTCCTCTCCCAGGCCAACAAGCAGGCGAACAAGCAGCAAGAACAATGATTTTCACCGATTTTCACACACAACAACAAGATGTCAACCAAATGTATACCAAGCAAGGCGTAGCCAGCCCGCCGCACCTGCCGCCGCCCACCACCTCATAATACCACCGCCACGCCTCAGGGTTGATCGGCTCGCCCACCGTGCCCAGCAGCCGCAGCGATGTGCGCGAGGTGGCGTGCACGGGGGCGTCACCCTTGGCCATGAGCGCGCGGATCGCCGTGGGCGCGGTGTAAAACACAGTTACCTGAAACATTACGGAAGGATAAGAGCAATTGTTGTGAATTACAAAACATGGTCACCTGGTGCCGGCCATCGTACGAAACCGGTAACTTATGTGTGGCTGCGGCATCTTGTACATACGAACTATACAACAGGTACCGTATCTCCCAGTGTAGTGCTCCCTACTAACAAGTAGGGTGAAAGGTGCGAACCAGCTGGACATGCAATTGATTGCAATGATATAGAAACGAAACAGGAATTAAAGCATAAGCAGCCGCCGCACCTTGTACTTATCCACCACCTGCCACACACGCGATGCATCTGGGTAGTTGGGCAGGCCCTCAAACAGCACCTGTGTGGCCGCATGGAACATCGGGCCTGCAAGCGCACGAGCAGCCACGCGTTATGTAGTCTTTACAAGTGAAGTCTTTACAAGTGGAGTCTTTACAAGTGAAGTCTTTACAAGTGAAGTCTTTACAAGTTCACTTGCTTTTTGATATGCGGGGGCAGAAAGGGGAGTAGGGAAGGCGAGCTCCCGGGGCAGCCTCATAGAGCAGCTGGATGAATCTTAAGCATGCGAGACACTGGGGGGGCCCAGTGGAAGGGACCAGCAGCAAGGGGTCAGAGCGCGTTTGGGGAGTGAAGCGTGAAGCTGCGAGCGTGCAGGCAGTGGGTTGCGAAACTGCCTGCGGGTGGGTGACTTTGGCAGCAGCTGCGGCGGTGGCAGGAGCAGCAGTAGCAGCAGAGCAGTAGCAGCAGTAGTGGCGGTACACTCACCGTACGTGAGGTACGAGTGCCCCGTAATCCAGCCGCAGTCAGCAGTACACCAGTAGACGTCGCTGAGCTTGGCGTCCATGACGTACCTGCAGCACAACCGGTTTCACTTGATCAGTTTCTTGTCTGTTTCTGGGCGGCTTTATGTTGGGTGACTGGCTGTTTGCAGCGCTCTCAGATCCCACCACCACATCACCACCAGGGGCTGATGTGCGCGCTGCGTGCTGCACACCCCGTCATCATTCCCTCAGTTCGTCAGCGGCGCCCCCCTGGACTGCAGGAGCTCAGAAGAGCGTCGCCTACACTCAAAGTGCACTAGCGTTACAAACAGCGCTCACTTGACTGTCGCGTACGTGTACACCATGTAGCCGCCAGTTGTGTGCAGCACGCCCTTGGGCTTGCCTGCGTGGTGGTTGTGGTTGTTGTCATGGTTGTAGTTGTGATTGGGCAAAACTGTGGGTGGGGCGGGCTGTGTTGGATTGCAGCTGTGTTGGGTTGAGTTGGGTTGGCTTCTAGTTGCCACTGGCTTCCCCCTTGCCTCTGGCATTGAGCCAGCACCCACCCATGCATCTTGAAGTGCACCACGCATGAAATCCGATGATACCCCAGATGATACCCTACCTCTTAGTATTTGTAATACATAAGGAGCAGGGAATCATCCCTGATCCCAATGCATTACAGATACCAAGAGGGAAACGCTGTAACAAGTCAATTCACGTTTGCACCCACCCCAGCACCCATCCCTGCACCCTGCACCTCATGCCGGTCCCAGCCTAACACCTATCCTTCAACATCCTTCCACATAAGGACATAACAAACCCACCAGTCGAGCCAGAGGTGTAGAGCTTGAACAAGGGCGCCTCTGCATTGACCCACTGCACTGAGCAGTCTGTCGACTGCACGCCCGCACCGTCCTGCGCCCGCACCCACCCAGCACACCCACCCACTGCAGCCTCAGGCATGCATTTGTTCAGCTCAACATCCTTGACACACATGTGCTCAGCATGCATGCTGCTATCAGCGGATGTGCACTCAGCATGCAGTCCCTCATCCACATTCAGGTATGCTTCAGTCCCCTGGCACATGACTGACCACAGCTGTGCGCAGCTGGAACTGCCCTGGAGACGTATAGCCCTGTACAACCTGCGGTCTGCCGCGCGCACCTGCCACCGCACAACATGCCTTGACTTGTTACAGTGTTTCCCATTAGGGGTGCTGCGATCCCCTGATCTTCCTGCAACATGCCTCCTCCCAACCATCCCAACACCCCGCCAGTGCAGACTCTTACACGCATCGCACCTGCCACCACACGTCCCGGCCCGGCTTCATTTTGATGCGTGTGCGGTCGATGGAGATTGAATGGTCGTAAACGAGGCAGTGCTGCGGGCAGGTGGTGGGGCGTGGCAACAGCAACATGTCACATGCGTCCCATGTGACCCAGGTTCTTCATGCCACATGTGGTCCATGTGATCCATGTGCCCAACTGAAAAAACTGGCTAGAGAAGAACCCTGGACTCCAATGCAATTGCCCATGATGTTTTCCATGGTCAGGTCAATGGTTATCATACAATACATCCCAGCATACGCCCTCAGCTCCACGCTCTGGCCTTTGAACAACTTCTAATAGCCCCTCTCAGCCCCTGCTCGCAACCCCTCCCTGAGACACCCTGATACTTGGTAACCCTAGCTGTGTGCCCCTATGAGGAATCACGTCCGTAATGGGAAACACTGTAACAAGTCAAGTCAAAGGCCCCTACGCAGTGCCCCTACCTCCACACTGTGCCCTCCCCTGGCACACATGTCCAGGGCCTCATCCACAATGTCCTTCAGCAGGATATCCTTGGGGCCACGCTTGCTGCCTGCAGCACATGCAGCAGCACGTCATAGCGGAGCAGCAGTCAAGCTATGATATCTCCCAAACCATGGTTTCAGATGCAGCATGTAAAGAGCACAGCCGCAGCCACAGCTGCAGCGGTGGCGGCGGCGAACAACACCTCACAGCCTCTGTCACAATCTCTGCCCAGGTGGCCGTTCAGGCAGTCATCGCATCACGAGCCGAACCCGGTCATAGCCCTGTCAAACCCCGGTCAAACGCTGGTCAAACCGCACCCGTCGCAGTGATGACAACACGTGGTGTGGAATCCAGGATGCGGCCCGCCAGTGACTCTGCACTGAACCCTGCAAACACCACGCTGTGCACCGCGCCGATGCGCGCGCACGCCAGCTGCACACACACGGCCACGCAGCAAGCACATGGCCATAAGAGTGCAGTTGGCGGGCGGCCAGTGTAACAAATGGGTATGGCCACCAGTGGCTGAGGTGGTTATGACCCCACAACACCGGACGTCCTCCTACAGCAGCAGGCTCTGAGCTGCCGCCAAACCTATACACACAACCATGGGATCCGCTGCCCTTACAATCCCACATGCATGTGCAACCCGCATGCATCCCCGGCACGCATGCGACGTGCCCCAGCATGCACGCAGGCGCACGTGTACACGGACATGTAACAGCTTCTGGATTCCGCCTTGCCCCGCACACAGCCCGGCCCCGCTCCCCCAACAGAATATCTGCATGCGTCAGGGAACCTTACGGTGTGTTTTGTTCAATGACAAAACACGGCATGCAGCGCACCATGGCCGCAGGCAGCTCTGGCACCATGGGCATGTACAGAGTGACGTCATCCCCCTGCTTCACGCCCACACTCTTCAGCCAGTTTGCGATTTGGCACACCTGTGGTACAGGGGGCCATGCCACACAGAGGCAAGCAGCGCTCATGGGCCCTACGCAGGTGCTGCCTGCACGATGTGTCTGTGGGAATGCCTCTGCGCCAAGCCAGGCATGAAGGTCGATTCAAGTCTGAAAAACCCGCCCTGCCCCCCCAAGCCCCCAGCCCCCGGCCTGCCCCGCCCCGCCACCCAAAACACCCCGGCCCCGGCCCAACCCGCAATCAGCACACACCACATTGATCCCAAGCTGGTGGTCCGGCTCATTCCAAACCCTCTCCCCACCCTTGCAAGCTGTGCCCCACCCAATTCATACACCAGCTCTCCCCCCACCCCCATCCCCACCCCCCACCACCACCCCCGACACACACGCAGTCATGCACAGCAAGCGCCCCAGCCCGAACTCACCCGGTCCAGCAGCTCCTTATACGTGATGGCCGCCTGTTGCCCTACGTCATTGCCCTCCCTGCCATGGCAATGTCCGGCGGTGAACGTCAGGCGGTACACACCATGCGCTCAAGCGCTCATGTGCACTAGCCATGCTTGCACGGGCACAAAAGCCGTAGAGTTCCGTGCAGCAGGACCTGGCTCTTGAATAGTGTGCTGTGGCGTGCTGGCTGTGCTATGAACATGTGCATGAGGGGCTTGTACGGTGGCCGCGACAGCGTGCGCATTGCCCCCCACGTCAAAAATGCATGTTTCTCCTGCCCATGAAGGCATGCACAGTGCAGTCTGCAATGTGCTCGTGTACGGTCGCATGCAAGCAGACACACACGTACCAGAGGAACGCGATCCGCTCCCCATGGCCAGCCTGCGTGTGCACCACGCACAGGCACCAAGGCAAAGGCTGCTTCTGAAGGTATTGTGACAGGCCGCTACCTGGCCACCTGCTAGTGCACCAGCACACACTCCCGTGCATGCGAAGGCACGATGTATGCGCATGGCGGTGCTGACAGGTGCCCGTGTTTGCTCCCAGTGTGTGCCTGGTGCCATGCAGCAGCTGCATGCCATTGCTGCATGATTGCAGAGGTGATTATAACTGCAGTGGGTGGTCATCTCGGGACCAGATCTGGCTGGGGCGCTTGCTTGACTACATGCGCGATTTGCTGTCCCAAATATGGTGCACCTCGACGTGGCGATCGAGGGCATTATAGCAGATGTTGGTCTCTGCATCTTCAAACCACTTGATGTTCACAGGTCCTTTGTTCATGTCGATGTTGGAGCTGCGCGCAGTATAAGAACAACATCAGCCTTGTTTGTACCTGCGCTTGGCTGCTAGACGACAAGATGGATTGCAAGCGCGCACCGGCACAGCGGAAACGTCCATTTCTTGTTCCAGACCAGCTCATCAGCGAGCTTGCTCCAGAACTGGTCAGGGTTCTCGATCGACTGCCGGTAAAGTTCATCATACGCTGCCCGTCCAGCCACATTCCAGGCTCCCGTAGGAGCCGGGTAGAGCTCTTTCACCCCAGTCGCGTGGGCCATGATTGCGGGCTCTGGCACATACGGCTCTGGCACCGAATGAAAAAGGGACAAGAGACTATGACAGGGGGTCGGTAACCAAGTGAGCGAGCGTTCATTCCTGCATTCAAGTTTCAGAATATAAGCACCCGATTACTCTTTAGTCATTTTCAGTCTGGCCCCCTTGGGTACTTATACTATAAATTAGTGCTGCTGACCCTCAGTGCTGCTGACCCTCCTTCTGCCGTGTGCATGTGCACATGCCAGCTGGACATTGAAATGTTGGACACCACTGCTGCTCCACCTGGCTACATCCAGCCAGTGGCATGTCGCTATGGAGCCGTTGCTCAACCCCTCACTCATTCCTGCTTGCCAATCCACGCACGCGTGGCTGCCCACACCCACTTTGCAGAGCCGACGCTCACTCAGCAGAGTGCAACCTGCATTGGCAGCTCATCCCGCCCCTAACTACACCAACTCGCGAGCTCATGCCAAATGGCAGTGCTCACGCCCACTTGGCGGCCAGCTGAGCCTTTTTGGTGTAGTAGCGCATGAAGATGGAAGCCACCGTCAGGGCCACCAGTAGCGCCACCAGCAGGCCATATGAAAAGTCGTCATCCAGGGAGTCAAAGCCCTTGGCTGGTGCCACACGTGTGTACTGCAGGGCCATGAGGGCAGGCAGTACAAGGCAGAGATGCTGGTCACAAGGTTGCCAGCTCCCGCCAGACAGAAGGAGTCAGGCCCAATGCAATGCCCAATGAAATGGACATGCAAGTGTCATGTGCCCTGCGCACTCCGCCCCACCCCCCAGGTCCACTATAACTACACACTGGCGTGCCCATGCCCATCTGATCAGTAGTAACAGTGACAGTGCTTGGTGCGCTGGCAGCCGGCGAGCGGGCGGCCCTGACCCACACATGTAAGTCATGTATGTATGCCCAGGCCGTGCAAAGCAGCACTAAGTCATACGAAGCAGTACAAGGCGTCACAAGTCCATATGAAGCAGCACAAGGGAGTACAAGACTGCACAAAGCAGTACAAGGTCGTACCTGCAGATCGAGGCCCCAGGAGAAGAGCAGGGATGTGGACTCCAGGCGTGCGGGGGCGGCAGCCAGACCACGCAGCCCCAGCACCTGCTTGTCATACGTCATGAACTGCGTGGCCTGCACAGTGTATGACAGGAAGAGAGGAGTGTGGGTTGTGTTAGGTACGTGAGTGATGTGTAACCATAATGGAGCCACCTGTCACTTGACGTGATCCCTTAATAAGCAGGCACCACGCGCCGGCAGCAGATGGCCCCCGAACTAGCAAAACACCTTCAAACAGTCCCGCACCACACCCATACATGCCCTATGGAGTCACGCACGTGGAGTCACACACGGTCTGTACTAAATCAATGTATGTCACACCTGTAGCGGCAAGTTCTCCGCGTATGGGATCAGCCGCTCCTCCACCTCCTCAGCAGTCAGCTTCTTGGGGTCCTTACGAGGCCTGCGAGGGTCCACAAACCGCGCGTCCAGTGCATACACCTGCGGCCGCCATGTCAAGGACCCGGGCGTCAGTACCTTGCACCTTCAATACCAAGCACGATATCCTAGTGCTGAGACTTGGGGGTTGGACAGATCCGGAGATGATGCACGCTGTGAGCTCTGTGCGGCGAGCACACTGACGGCCAGTGCCCAAACCACGTCTGTCCTTTCCTGCCGGCAGTGCCCCAGTAGGCTGCTGTCTGTACTGCTGCGTGTACTCTTCCATGTACTGCTGCGTGTACTCTTTCATGTACTGCTGCATGTACTTCTTCATGTACTGCTGCGTGTACTGGTCAAGGCAGCACCATCTGGGTCAGGTCCCTGGGGTGCTACTCAATTGTTCTATGGCTTCAACTCCATCGGCATGGCACACAACTGAGGCTGAGCTCGCTGGGCAAGGCTGGGGTGCTAGCAGCCCACCTGGTCGTTGGTGGTGAGCATGAGGAGCAGCTTGGATGTGATGCCCGCTCGTGTCACAGTGGTGGCCAGACCCTTGGCTGGGGACAGGGTGTAGAAAGCCGCTGTGAGCACCTGGAGGGACCAAGCAAATGGGCGCATGCCGCATGGTGTTCAGGGCAGGTGTCAGGACGGATACATAAGTCACGTGCAGTGATGCCCGCTAAGCCTCCAGGCGGTAGCAGCGAGGTGTCAGCGAACGAACGCTCTAAGCATCTCTGGCCTGCCAGCGGCAGTTGCGAGAGAGTGAGGGAGGGGAGCAGGACCAGTTCTCTCTGGAGCAGTAGCAGGCAAGCAGGGATGTTTGTACTCCTGCATGGTTTGTACTGCTTTTCAAACTGTGCACGCAGTACAACATGGGTAAGGCATGGGCAGTACGGCTGCTGCGCACCTCCAGGGGCGGGGGTGCGAAGGAGGACCAAGGTGCCGTGGCATTTGGGTTGAAAAGAGTGTCCAGAAGAGTGTCCACAGAGAAGGGGGGCCGGGGGGTGGCGTCGTACAGCTCCAGGGAGGTGACCGTGAAGCTGGCGGGCAGGTGCACGCATGTCAGACATGGCAGGTAGGCACGTCAGACTGGGCCTCTGAGGGTCAGACTGGCGCGTGGCGGTTTGCATGTGTACAATAAGGATGAGAGCGACCGGCAGCAGGCAGGGCACTGGCGGGGCGTTAGCATTAAACATGGTATGTGCCGTCATTACTGGCTGGCCAGACGTACAGCCGGGCAGCGGCCTGCAAGTCAGACTGTACTGCCGCGCACGTGCGGCACGACAGCAGCCCAGCTGCTATACGGTCACCATCGAGTGGCACACCACTGCGGTACAGCACGTCACGGTCGCAGTGCAGTAGCTGCAGTACACCGCGGTACAGTTTACAGTACGGTAGCTGTACAGCGTGGTGCGCCACGCACCGCGCAGTGTTTGTATCCCACAGCTGCACCACCGCCAGGTTCTCTGTCACCAGCGCGGTGGCCGGCCCGCGTGCGCCGGGCGCACTCTGGGAGTGCAGCACGTGCCCCGTCACCGCATCCAGCAGCACGCTGCAGGTGTAGGTAAGGTCCAGGGCGTAGGGTGAAGGTAAAGATGAGTAGTAAAGGTAAAGGTAAAGGTAAATGTAAAGGTAAAGGGTAAAGGTAAAGGTAAAGGGTAAAGGTAAAGGTAAAGGTTCGGCGTTGAGTGAAGGTAAAGGACGAGCTGGTCTGAAGAGAAGCCGGGAGCCTGAATCAGAAAACGCAAAACCCACGCCGCCAGCCCAAACCCTGCATCCACCAATGAAGCCCGGACAAACCAAGGAAGCCCCAACAAGAGAGCCTGAATCAGAATATGTAACCTTGAACCATCAACCCCAAACCCTGCCCGAACACGCAGATCTTGGAAACAACGCACATGGTGGCGGACACCACATCATCCTTGGGTGTAGGGGCACCAACAGGGCTGCCCGTGACCACCACCAATGTGTTAGGGTTGAGGTAGCGGTACTTGATAGAGCGGTCGCCCAGCACCTGGGAGGGAGATGAACGGTACAGGGGGGATTTCAGTGCAGGCAGAGAAACAGGGACGTACAGGGGAATCAGCAGCACTCCTCGTCCTGCAGCACATCTGCGCCATGATGGGAGTACGATGTAACCAACACACACACACACACACGCGCGCGCGCGAGCGACATGCACTTCGCACAACCCTTGGCTTGGCTTGTCTGGATTGTTCAGCCAACCGAGCCGGGCCAGCCAAGGGTTGTGTCGAAGTGCACGTTGCGTTCACGTTTTGTTGATAGATTTGTCTGGTTTTTGTGCAGGTTTTTGTGGTTTTTGTGGTCGTTGAGATGTATCCCCAAAAACCAGTCTTATATCGTATCAAAAAGAGCATGTTTTGCCCCTCTGTATCCCTCACAAAATCCCATATCTGTCTCTTTTGACCCCTCTTTATCTTTCTTATCCTTTCCTCTCTATCGCACGTCACACAACAAGCACACCTTGACGGAGGAGTGGCAAGGCTCCGTGGGGTCGCGCGCCGCGATCGCCAGCACTGGCTGGGGTGGGGCAAACGCCCAGGTGAGCACAGGCATGGCAGGCGCACCAGATGACAGCGCGGCCGCAGCGGCGGCATCAAAGCCAAAGCCCTGTGCACACACCGCCCCCCCACACGGTAATAGGTTAGTCAGGGGTTCAATAACTAGGGTTGGGTTCTGTCTGGTGAGGTCGAGAACTAGGGTTTCAATAACTAGGGTTGGGTTCAGTCAGGGAGGGTGTACAAGTCAGCACGGACGCGCCAAACTGACGAGACGTGCAGCTGCGGTGGCTTAGGTGGAAAGTATGGGGAAGGTACTGGCCCTTTTGGTAGCTTAACAGGAAACCAAGACAGGAAGGAGCTGTACAAAGGAAAAACAGCGCATGCCCAGCAGTCGACGACAGTCTGTGGCTAAGTGGTCGTTCGCCTAGAAGGCCAAACTCTTGCCCAGATCTTATGATTAGCACTGAAGGTCAGTGCACCCTTGGCCAGCTCGTCCCATGGAACGCCGTCACATGGAATCATCGGCATGAGAAGCGCGTATGACAAACCTGCAGGGCGGGTGCGCCCTCCACGCGCGAGCTGTCCAGCCAGAAGTACGTGCTGCGGTACACCGCCTTGATGTGTGACCTGCAGTACAGCAGTACAAGACAGCAGTACACATAATGAAGTTGACATGGCATTACTGCTGGTGCTGGCATATGAGCTCTCACACAGCGTGTCAGAACAGGTGGGGGAGTAGGTACAAAACTGGTGCAGCTGCTTCCAGATGCTGGATGCGATCACCACTGCCTTTTGCAAGAGCGAGCGAGCGGGCGAGCAGGGGAGAGAGAAAGAGAGAGCTTTTCAATGCGCGTTCAAGTACACGTACCGCGCAAGAGGCGTGTCGGGCAGTAGCAGCACAGTGGGTGCCTCTGTTTCAGACCGGGGCGCCCGCACCCCCAGGTACACGCTCTGCTCCGCAGACCCCTCCATCACATGGCCCAGAGGCACGACCTGTGAGCCGCAGCACCCATGCGGCAGGGATGATCGCGTTCAGGCTTCATGGAAATCAAAACGACAAGAACAAGGTTCCTTCATGCTCAGGCGTCACGGGTGTGAAACAAAAGGTGTGGAGCGTGGTGCGCGCGCGGAGCTGGCCAGAAGCAGGCCATGTACACCACGATGCAAACCCTCAGGAGGCCCTCTTGCCGCAGACCCTAAGCCTGGGTCCTGGCTGCAGACTAACTTGGAATCGACGAAACCCTGGTGATAACCGTGAGGCCAGGAGTAGTCAGGTATGACGACAGGGATGATGGTTATCGCCATTGTCCCTGTCCTCACACCTGACTACTCCTGGCCTCACACCTCCACGCACCTTGTCCACACCCATGGGCAGCTCCACGCGTTCCACTACAGCTCCAGTGTGCGCATCCAGGACCGTCAGAGTGGCACTGGAAGAGCCGTCGCCCTCCGGGCCCGCCCCCAGCAGCGCCACCCGCGGCGCATGTGTGAGGTCATGGAATGTGGTCCATGGGAGCATGTGCTTAGGTGCACCCTGGCGCCCCAACTCACGGGACCACAGCATGCGGCCATCGCCGTTGTGCAGAGCAGCCACGCGCCCGCTCTCAGTCCCCACCAGGATTGCGCGCCTGTGCCCCGGTCAAGTCAAGTCAACCCCAGCCAAACCGCAACAAGAAATGAGTCAACGGCGGTGAAGGCGGCTGGCTATGCAGTTCCCAGCAATCATGATTGTCAGCTGCTGCAGCTGCTGCAGCTGGCGTTGGCCATGCCTGCCATAGATACATGCTCATGCTCCAAAGCCACAGAGCAAGATCATCCTCCATTCATCGTCCAGCTGGCATTTAAGACACGGGACCAACTGCCTCACCTGAAGCCGCGTGCGTCACGGGTGGGGATGTTGCGGTCTGACAGCTCGGCACGCAGCTTGGTGGCCTCAGCCTCCTCTGCAGGGGACGCCAGCTTGAACTGAACCTGTAGATCAGGAGAAAAAAACGTGACAGGAGGAAGAAGTACGAAGTAGGAAGAGTAAGACTGCGAGAGCAGGCAGCCGGCCATTGAGACATGTCAGATAGCTGCAAGAACCTCGTGTAGACTAGCATGCAACTTTGGCGCCAGGTGCGAGGCACCAGGTCTATCAGGTGCACACAGGAGCAGTAGTTGAGGCCCCCCAGTATCCCCCCCTCCCCCCCAGTCTTGCTCCACACTAGTTTCTCCATATCTTGGTAAGAAGAGGGTCGATTGAGTCACACATGGTCGCACATGGTCGAGCCCCGCGCACCTTGGCGCTGAGGAACTGCAACCTCATGAAGCGTTTAAAGTCACTGCCCCCTGCCGCCTCAGCCGCCGTTGACGTTGCTGATGAAGTGGGTGCAGGCAGGTCAATGAATTGGGCAGCTGTCACACCAGCCAGGGCCTCCTCACGCGCCCACACTGTCACACTCTGCTGCACCAGTGCCACACGCTCATCTGCCCACACAAGCAGCAGCCTGCACGCAGAATAGACACGCAGCCAGGCATCAGGAGCTAGCTGCAGGGACCGTTTGAAAGGAACTAGGAACCATCAGCCGCAAGCATTGGTGCAGTGATCATGATCATGACGTATGCATGCACGACATCCCACTAGATGACTGTGTGCTGCAAGAGGAGGGGCTCGCACCTGAAGCCATCACTGGCGTCCTTGCGCTTGAAGGCGCCAGCAATGGCACGCTTGACGCCCTGCACCCAAAACAACATGAGGCACAAATGGTGGCGAGGATCCTATGCATGTGTTGCTGCAGCCAGGCTACAGTTCGCCAGCGCTTGCTTGCATGTGACCAGCCGATCGCACACACCTGTTGGGCACCTGGCGGAACATGGTAGGCCACCAGCATGACCGCACCCAGCATTGCATATATATATATATATGACATATATATATATGACATGCCCGTACAGCTAGTGCACCATCGGCACGGCAGCCCCGAATCCACTTGCAGTTCAGGGCTCAGGGCTCAGGGCTCACGCATCCATGCATGTTCAACTGATCCTCAAACTCCAACTCTACAGCATACAAATCACGACAAACTTCACAGCATACAACGTATACAACCAGCGCTCTTTGCCGCACCTGGGAGGCGGTGACGGCGCCACCACGGCCAGGCCCCGTGCCACCACCAGCTGCCCCCTTGATGGGCCCCTCCGTCGCCAGTACCGCACCTGTCTCTGCTGCAACGTACTGCAGCAGTACAGAGCCGTCGGCGGCAACCTCCACCAGGCCCACATGATCCTGGCTGGACGCATGCACAGGGGCGCTGGCAGCTGACGCGCGCTCAAAGGTTCCAGAGACTGAGAGTGAGCCGTCTTCAGAGGACTTGAGGAGCACCGCGCCAGGGGCGGCTGCAGGCAGGAGGTGGCAGGTGCATATGTTTATGGCTCCTCAACATAAGTTTGCGCAACTGCACACCACAGGGAATTGCAACACCCCTGATGGGAAACGCTATAACAAGTCAAGTCACACCGCAGGATATTGATCAGTGTTGCATGGCATATGCTCAGCACTCAATGTACGTATACACAGCCACATGCGTCCTTGGTTTCTCCACTGGCTGGTGGAGCCCATCAGTGCCCCTCTGGGAACAGTCCACTGTTCAGGTACCCGTTTCATGGCATGTGGCAACTGTTGTACCACCCCTCGGCTTCTCACACATGATGCTGGATGCAGGGCAGGCCTCTCCCATGGGACCTGTTCCCGCCCCCAGCCCCACATCTGCACACTACACAGTGCACATGCACACTCGTACCTGGGTTGCCCGTTGCAAGCACCCAGCCTGCCTCTGTGGCCAGAAGCTGTGCAGCAGCTGACAGGGCCGGCAGCTTGGGTGCCAGCTGGCTCAGAGGTACGCATGCAAGCTCGTTGTCTGTACTCCCCAGCTTGGCTGTGCACAGGCTGCCATAGTCTGCGCTGAGTGCGGCAAAGCCGTGCTGGCCCACTGTCGAGATACCTGACAGGGGCTGGCTGCCTGGCAGAGTGTCCACTGGGGCTGACCCCCCAGCGGCCACATACGTGCGCAGGTCCTTTGACCTGCATGCCAACACGGCCACGGGTGCATAGCGCACATAACATAAGCGCTGCGTCATGCTGGTGGGTGCACACCCGTGTGCTGCGCTGCTGTGAGGAAGCATCAGTATGGCCAGTGCCCATAATGCCATGCAACCACGCCTGACCCATGCATGGTACTTTTACACCCATCACCCACCCAGGCGTGTAGGCAAACGCAAACACCACCGACGTTGATGCTGTAGGCTGTATCAACGTGATTGCAGCGCCATCTGCCTGATCGGAAAGCTGCACAGATTCCGTGCGGGTGCCCTTCACGGTCTCAAATACCTGCAGTCAAGGAGGCGATGGGTTGAGCATAACGACACACTGCTTTCTATGCGTGCAGTAGATCAGGGCTTCTACCCACCTGGATCTGGCCCCCTGCCAGAACAACGACGCTGGGAGGGTTGCTTGGCACCAACGCGAGTGCCGATGCACCCTTGTCCGCCCCCACGTCTGCCTCCCATGCCAGGGCACCATCCGCATGCTCCCATGCCCGCAGCATGCTGCCTGTCAGGGTGATGTACAGCCCCTGACTGTCGACATTTAGGCTGCCACGAAGCTCGCCGCTGTCTTTCAGCGAATGACGCCACGCTATGCTGCCATCGCGCAAGTTCAAGGCTGCCACGGTGCCCTGCTCCGTTGCTACGAACAGCTTCGGCTTGCTTTTATGGAACGACGCGCCCAGAACGTGCCCGACGTATGCCTTGTACCAATCAAAAGTGCCTGCCTGGTCTTGATACAACGCTTGACTCGTGCTGCACAGCAGCAGCAGCCCTGCCAGGCCCACTAACAACGTGCGTTGCAACCCCATCGTGCCCAGAACGGATGTTCAGCAAGGCGCCATCCTGATCAGCGCTCTTTCCCAGTTAAACCCCTGTATGTAGGTCTGGGCTGGGAAAAAGAGTGAGTGACGAGATTACACCCGGGCTGCCAGCCTGGGTCAAGTGGGGTGCAGAGGCAGGCGGCCAGGGGGGCAGACAAGTGGTAAGGGGCGTGGCCACCAGCATCCAGGGTAACAGGGCCACCCACGATACTCCGCAACGGCGGCATACCGCAGGTAGGCCAGCACAATGAGCGTGCAGTGGCCGTGAGGGAGCAGCGGAGTGGGCAGCAAATGGCACGATTTGGGTGGGCGGGCGCGAGTCAAGAGCACGAGGTCTGCCAGGTGCTGAAAATCAGCTGCGAGCCCAGCACGAGCCATGGCACCAAGGTGTTGTTGATCATTCACCGCACGAGCAAAGCACATGGTAATTCACTGAACATACGGCACTGCAAAGGAGCCCACCCCAAACCCTCCAGCAGCACGCAACTGCAGGATAGCGCGACCAGGCACACTGCTAGGTAGGTGCGCACAGGCACGGGCACAAGCCACCAGGCATTTGTCTAAGCATAGAATATATTTGGAGCCCTCCATCCCATCAAAGTACTGCTCCCGTGCTCACTGATACTCAAACCCATTGGCATGCGGTACAGGCGTGTGCTGGCTGACTTGGCACAGAGGCAGCCAAGGTCTTGCACATGTTACAGCGCACTTCCTTTCATGTTTTGTTGGGTGTGGTGTACAAGGATGCGCAGCCAGCTGACAGCACCAAGACCAGCCAACATAATACAAGTGGGCTCATACAACTGCCCCTAACTGGTCCCAGCATGCACCAGCAGCATCCGATGCCGGCATGCAACTCATCACAAGCAGCATGCAATCATATGGATCACCTCCACCTCATATTGTTCACAGCTGTACAACGCTACACGAAGCCGAAGATCTCCTCGTGTGATATTGTATGCGCTCATATTCATCACGAAAGCATGCTTTCACGTTTCCACATGATGCATGAGCTCGCATGTATCACGTATTCATATGTGCAGGGGTGGGCACCTTGCTGGAAATAATCCGCCAGCGTCAGTGGACAAGACATGACTCAGCAGCCTGCTCAGAAAGCAGTGCTCATGGTCCCGTGCCGTTTGGCGCTGCTGTGTGCCCGCCTCTTGAACTTTCAAGTGCCTGATTGTCGCACTATACCTTTGTACTGCTTAGCAAAAGCTGTACTGCTGCACCACTGTATTGTTGTACCGCTGTGCCGCTCAGCAGCTGCCGCCGTTGAAGAAGCCGGGCACGTTCAGGGAGATGAACTCGTTGTCATCGGTCTTCCCCAAGGTACGGCCGGAGGAGTAGGGGAAGTTGTTGTCATTGGCCTGTTGGAAATGTAAATGGAATCATGAATACTCAGATCATTCAAAAGGCAGGCAAGGCCAAAAGGTGACATGGGTGGGCATGGGGCGGGACATACTGGCAGGTCGCCATTCCTCGCTGCTATCCCTTCCCTGTGACATCTGCTGCTTGCTGCAGGCTGTGCAGGGTGTGAGCAGGAGCCATGTATGTATGTATGTATATATATATGTATAGTTATATATACCATATATATGCGTTTATGTATGTGTGTATATCATGTATATCAGGTCAGGGGGGTTTACGCAGGCGGCGGCAACTGTGAGCAAGGACTACCGCAAACGGGGGCTGTGAAAGATATGTGTGTAGGAGCGGGGGTACACATGCCATGCGGTAATGGAATGATAACACTTTGGTTGCTGTTGCTACGTGGTTGCTGCTGCTGCGCGTCATCCAAGTGTCAGGGAAGTTGTCAGGAAGCTGTACGCACCACCACAATCGTGTTGTCCTTATGGGAGATGACGTCCACATTCTCAATGGTTTGGAAGGGGAAGGTGAGCACGCCGGCCTTGGACTTGGGGGACAGGTTGTCAGGGTCCTGAGTTCGCAGCCATGGGAAGGTTCAAGCTTGAGTTCGTGTTATAACCATTGAACTGAATGAACGACTGGAGGGAGGAAGGGGGGGAAGGAGGGATAGAGAAGTAGAGGAGCGCGCAAGCGTATGGGCACAAGCGGCTGCGCAGCAGAATAATAAAATAATAACACGGCGTGTCAGAGATGTGTCTGCATGCGGCTGCGCAGCAGATGTGACGCAATGAGCTGCAGCGTGCCTGCATACGGCGATCTGCCATTTGGGACGGCATGCATCTGCCTTGATGACGTCTGAGAAGCTGGGATAGCAAGGGCACAGATTCCCATGTGGGCGGAAAGGCGTTGGCAGTAGCCGGTCAAAGGCACGGTCAAACATGCCGTGGGTGGGCCCTCCACTGCCACCTACCTTGATGTCCAGCAGATCAATGTAGGCCACCTTCTTCACGAAGCCCTCAGCATCCACGCTCTGCAGGATCAACAAGAATGCACATGACGCATGAGACGCTCAGAGAACGAACTACCCTCAGGATTTCAAGAAACAAAACAGTTTCACCAGAACAACAGATGGTCAGCCCATGGCCAGCCAAGCCAGCGTGAATAGCACACAGTCACAGGCGCAAACCCCTGTCATTATTATTATTATTATTATTATTATTATTATTATTATTATTATTATTATTATTATTATTATTATTATTATTATTATTATTATTATTATTATTATCATTATTATCATTATTATCATTATTATTATTATTATTATTATTATTATTATTATTATTATTATTATTCTTATTCTTCTTCTTCTTATTATTATTTTGTTATTATCATTATTATTCTTATTCTTATTATTATCATTATCATTATTATTCTTATTCTTATCATCATCGTTGTCATTATCACTATCACTATCAGTATTACCATTATTATTACTATTATCATTACTATTATTATCATCATTATTATTTCTATATTTTTTATTAATTTTATTACAATAAAATTACGGTGTGTCATACATGTGGCTGCATGTCGGCAGCCGTGTGGAAGCTCATGAAGCCCAAGCCTGAACTGAGCTCACCTGGAAATCAACCAGGTAGATGCGCTTGAAGGCGGCGGGTGCCTCCCAGCAGCTCTTGGACACTGGACCCCCAGCAGGGCATGCCTGAGTCCTGTGGTATGGATGAGGATGCCGTACTAGTAAGTTGCCAACAGCGTTATACCAGCAACTGTGCACACATGTGTGATTGTGGTTGAGGCCGTGGACTTGAGTGACAAACACACAACCAAGGACATGTTCGACGTGAGCGGCGGTCATTTATAAATCACAATAACTCACGGCTCGCCCTCATTGTTGTCACGCTCGATGATCAGGGCGTACCGCTCATCCACAAAGTTGAAGTCACCTGCCAGGCAGTACATGCAGTACAAGTTGCTAGCGGTGAGCAATACAAGCAGTCTATTGGCAGTGGTGCTGGATGTGCCAATCAAATGTAAGTAGGCAGGCTCACAGCACACAGCAGAGTCATGTATCCTCTCTTGGCAGCTGCATGGTCCATGGCTCTGATGCAAAATGACTTACATGAGCCTGTAGTCTTCACGAAGTGTGATGTGGGAAAGCGAGAGCGAGCAGACCACAAACCTACCAATTGAGTTGCTGCTGGCCTCGAGCTGGTACTTCATGAGCTTGGGGTCATATGTCTTGGTCACGGTGTCAAACTTGTAGATGCGCAGGTAGTCCACACCTGCGGTTTGACCAGGTTTGACCAGGTTTGACCAGGGCATGGGCTGGTCATGTGCTTGGGTGAGGGGCCACCAGCTTGAGGGGCATCCTGTACACAGTCTACACACACGACAACCTACATGGACTGGTCCCTACCCTGCTCGAAACGTGTTCCATTCATCTCCCTTTGGTCCCTTCAACTCCCCACGTCCCTCTCACCGCCTTCATACACAGAGGCGCCCCCTCACCGTTCTTCTGCTCGGCCTGCTTGGTCACAGGGTCAACGTAGGCACCCTCAAGCAAGGGGTACAGGTACTGGCCACTGCGCGCCATGCCCTCCAGGCCCCTGTGCAGGGACGTGACATCACAGTCACGTCATGCAATATTACCTTTCTCTATCGTCAAAAAGAGGCTTGGTTGGTTGTCAAGGTTCAGCATTGAAAGGTTGGCATCTTGCATGGTCCGGCAGGTCGACGGCGGAAAGTAATTCACCGTACATAAATGCTGACATAAATAATAATAATCAATAACACGGCGTTTCACAGATTCATCTGCTTGCCGGAGCCCATCCATGGTAATAAAGAAGCTGACGTAAATGGCCACAATAAACAGCATGGCGCAGCGCAGTATGAACGGTCGTTCACACTGATCAGGGGGTGCAAGGGGCTGCACATCGATGGCCATGGTAGACAGCAGTGGGCGCAGCCTTTTGTGAGGCGTTGTATTGGGCACTGTGATGCATGCAGTTGTGATTGTCAGACACTGACTTGGAGCGGCGGATGTTGTAGAGGGGCTGGGCAGCATTAGGGTCGGACAGCTGCAGCGCGTCATTGTCGGGCGAGCGCAGGAGGCCTGCTGTGGTGTTTGCTGGGTTAGCAGGCATGTCATAGACGGCCACCACCTGCAGTACAGGCGGTACATGCAGTACAGTTGACACAAGTTTAAGGTACACCAGCTCGCCTTTGAGCGTGCCAGCAGACAGAGGCGTGTGTACCAAGACGGCATAGGACGATAGGAGCTATGGGGAAAAGGGACCATACCATCCGACGCGCGCACGGACAAGCCAATGCACAAAAGGATTGGGTGGCCTCACATGGCTTCTCACATGCGGTGCTCAAACAGGGACCGTGTGAGGTTAATGTGACCAACTCGGCACATGTGTGATGCTGCTTTGTGTGGCGTTGCCACACCTGGGCCTTGAGATCCAGCTCAAGAAGGTAG
>BDCZ01000405.1:21299-33549 GCA_001662365.1 Chlamydomonas applanata | reverse complement strand
GGGGGGCGGGGCAATACCGGTAAGTTGACATGCATGACGGGTCCTCCTGGCGATCACTTTGCAGGAACTCACACATGCCGCTGGCTGGCAGGCACGGCAGGCGACATGCATGCATGGCAATGGCACTTATGGCGTGCATGGTGGCGCACGCTAGCGCACGCTGCATGCAGGGACGGACTGTGCCCCAGGCAGCACATGCAGCAGGATTGGACTTTGCCAGGCCACGAGGTCGTCCAACAGATCTTGCCATAATAAAAGATACCAGATCTGGACAGGTCGCAGACAACTGATCGCTGAATCTGAGTACTATGTGATGATCATTTTTGAGATCACTGATGTCGCCAGTGACACATGACGACATGACAAGAATCACAACACGGCGTTTCACATGACGACATGAGATCTCCAAATTCTCATACCAGTGAGGTACCGGGTCTTGGTGTTCTCATTGCGGATGAACCAGGGGATCTTCTTGTTGGGGTCTGACAGGAACAGCGTCCTGCACAAACACGAGCAGTACCGGCAGTACGCATGGGAGGCAGTATTGCCTTGCCGTACATGCATGAGCGGACAGTGTGAAGGACAGGGCGCAATTGCTGTCGTGTGGGATGGGGGCAGGCTGGAGGGCTTGCTGTGGGGTGGTCGAAGGTCCACCGGGTGCATATCAACACAAGCAATTGCAACCTACTGGGCACTTGAACAGCAAGCTGATTACGATATCAGCACTGGAATTGTGTTGTTGTTGTTGTTGTTGTTGTTGTTGTTGTTGTTGTTATTATTATTATTATTATTATTATTATTATTATTATTATTATTATTATTATTATTATTATTATTTTCATTCTTCTTCTTCTTCTTCTTATTATTATTATCATTATTATCATTGTTATTATCATCATCATCATTATTATTATTATTATTATTATTATTATTATTATTATTATTATTATTATTATTATTATTATTATTATTACTATTACTATTATTATTATTACTACTACTGGAATTGTGCGCCAGCACTACTCAAAGTGCAGTAGCACTTCACGCTTGCTTACTTTTTGCGATCGACCTTCTTGTTGGCCCAGGTGACCTGCAAAGCCACGACGCCCACGCACACCGCACACATGGTTGGTGCGGGCTGCTGTACGGCTGGGTGGATATGTGTCTCAATGATTTTCACAAAGTCCCGCAGTACGGCAGGACGTACTAGCTGAGCTGGCATGGCAGTACTATTGCAGCACGGGATCTGATCTACAGCGAGCAGCACTCCGATTGGATTTTCTCCAGGGCAACAAGCTGGCAGTACAGTGGTTGCATTTGCGGCAGTACACCGGGCTGACCTGCATGTTGTGGATCATGAGGAGGGAGTCAGGGGAGGTACGGCGTGAGCCGAGGCCATTGTCAGTGATGACCCAGAACTTGTTGCCACCCTCAGACTGGGTCTTGATGCCGGAGAAGCCTTGCACGGCCTGCAACACACAGCAGTACGGTTGTACAACAGCTTGATTGCCAGATCAAATATCATTAGCACATCACTGGTGATCTGTGAAACGCCGTGTTATTTGTTATTATACCACTGGTGAGATATATGCCTTGGCAGGGATGTGGGGCCGTGAGAGGCAGGGCAGGCGAAGATGTGGTGTATATTGTAAGGCCACGGCGCGTGGGCATAGTTGCTTGGTGGAAAGTGGTGAAGGAAGAGGGGTGCGGCCATGCGGGTACTCGTGTGGGGTAAGGGTGATGAACACCCATCTGTGGCTGATTGTTTTTTGTAAATAAGGCCGGCTGAAGAGGCCAGAGAGTTGGTCGTTCAGAGGTCTCTGCATTTTGATTGGCATGGACAGGGGTACGACAGGCAGGTGATCCGCTCACATCACCGGCTCACAGGTGGTCCGTTCGCATCCGAGCCTCACCTGTCCCTTCCATGGGGATTTGAACTCCGTGCAACGGGTGGGGTTAGCTCCCGCGCAGTTGGGCTGCGAGTTCAGGGTCTCGTTGCGTAGGTTGCGCGCGCCATGGTCAAACTTGCCTGCAATCACACCAGGCCATACCAAACCAACGGCGAGGTTCAACGAGTGGATCGATGCCAGCGTGCAGTGCCAGTGTGTTGGTCCCACTTTTTCCGGAGGGGCAGGAGGGCTGGGCATGTGACAGCCTGGTAGGTCAGGAGAGAGGTGCACTGGCACAGCATCCGTGGCCAGTGATAATTACAAGGCTTGAGCAAAATGGGTGGCAACTTCAGTGACTTGCCCTGGGTGATGAAGAACTGGGGCGCATCCTTTGGGGGAGAGATCAGGGTCTGCAAACATGCATGGACGGCACCGAAGAGTGGGTCTGTCAGTGATACCAGTGACCCAGCATGTGCGCATGCATGCAACTAAGATGCGTGTTGTATGGCAGCAGCGTCCAAGGTTCAGGGGAACAGCGGCAGGGCATGCCCTGCATCAATGCTTGAAGGGCATCCGGCACCTGTGTGGACACGTTCAGGCGGCTGCCTCCCCACCTGGCTGGGCAGGTATGACCATGCCTTCAAGGTTGCCACACACTTGACAGGCCCAGCAGCCTGATGCAGAGCACGACCAGCATGGGCGCCCAGGGGCAGGAGCATCGAGAGCACGGCCAGTGCCATCGTGCACTGGTTGACGAGTCGAGCCATTATATATGGACGGCCGCAACGTGCAGCGCAGCAGCTGCTACTGCGGGTTGGGGTTTGATGCGGGCTACCGAGTCTGATGGCCCTGATAAGAGAGAGTTGATCAGGGAAGCCCGGTAGATTCATTAAAGCGCGCCATGAATGAGATGGAGATTCTTGGAAGCCCGCTCGCGTCGAATCTGGGATCGAATGTGTGGGTGCAGATGCCCTGCACGTGTGGGCAGATCGCAAGGCTGCGAATGCAGTCAAACTGCGCATCGGAAACATGCTGTTTGATGAAGTTCTCCAGGTCACAGCCCTACAAGTCATCCCAACGTAACTGTTCTGACGCTGATGATGGCGCACTGGCCATCTCACCACCGACCTGAAATTTCGGCTCCAAGGGCGCACCGATCTTGCTTACCCATCAGTGCATCATGAACCAGAACTTGCATGAAAGTTGCTGCATGCATGCTGACGCGTCGATGTCGCACGTAGTTGGTACCCCAGCATCTGATGCTATCCTGTCACATGGCAGCATACATGCACCTGGACCTGGATCTGCAACTTCCCTGACCAAAAACCAAACAGCATGCACACAGGCAGCACGTTGCATGCTCTGCAAGCGACCGATCTGCTTGTCCGCTGGTGGGACCAGCCGCAGGCATACTGTGTGGTGGCATTGCACGATGCCTGATGTCTCTCTGCCTCTTTCTCTCCCCCCCCTCTCTCTCTTATTTTTTCTCTGTCACACATCACCAGACCCACAGGTATGCCACCCCTGCTCCTGTGCGGTTGCAGTGCCCACAAACTCCCACACAATAAAGTACGTGTCACTTGCCCTGCAGTGTACATGCTAGCATTGCGCACAGGTCATGTCTTTGCAGCATCTGCCATTGCACTTGTAACAAGTGGCCGCCCCGTGCGACCACTTGCTATGGCACTCACACCCCTGCTGAGGGTCAGCACGGACAAGTGCAATCACACCACATCCACCCGCCCCTGCATGCCCCTTTGAGGAGCCCCTTTGAGGGGTCCTCCCCCTTTGAGGATGGTCATGGGGCCAACCAGTCCAAGCAGCCGTTCCATTGGTGTTGCCCTTCCCATATGCCATTATCTCAAGGGACACCACCGTGCAGTTGGTATCACATGCAGTGACCGAGTATGACTGCATACTGGCAGGCAGCAGCCTGCTGGCGTTGATAGTGTTGCTTACACTGATGATGGTTTTTGGGCCGAAATGCATATGTAACAAGCACACTCAATCAACGTCTCAATCAATCAATTCAGCTGTCTGGGTCCAGAAAGCATACAAGCACCAGTACAACTCAAACAAGCACCGGTACCCTGTGATCACCCCCCATTGGGGTGATCACCCCCTATTGGTGCCAGAGCTCTTGTAAGGGCTGGACATTCTTGCGGCTCACACAAGGCTCGCCTTTGCTGCCCTGCGCTCCAGGTGCTGCCCCAACCACATGCTGAGTACGTCACCACTGCCCATGCCCTCGCCGGCTATAGGATCCGCCATGGCTGCAGACGCGGCGGGTGTGAGTGTGAGGCATGCGCCACGACTGACCGTGGCATGGAGCGTGGCTGTCGTGGCAGCAGGCGCAGCGAAGGGAAGGCAGTGGGCTGTAAGCTGCCTCCTGTAGCCCTGTAGCTTCTGACACTGGGGGGTGAGGTCCAGCCCGGTAGGGCCCTGGTGCTGGTGCTGGTGCTGCTCGCCCCTACCGATCTGTCGAGCCCCCTTGCACCGCCATCCTCGTCCTGGTCCAAGCTTAGACGCAGAGCGTACTGTGTGACAGATGCTAGGCCTGCAGCTCCTGCGCTGGTGTCGATGCATGCACCATCATCAGACCCACTCAGGCCACTGCCGCCGCCGCTGCTCCCGCTGCTGCTGCCACCGCCCTCATCGCCCTGCTGGCCGGCCAGCTTACCCACCAGCTTCTGCTGCTTGAACATGTCATACTTGTCTGGTGGCATGACAAAGATCAAGCGAGCCTTGTGTGACTGCCTGCGCACCACAGAGCAGTGCATGGCAATAGGCCACCAGATACATACGGTGCACAGACCCCATGCAGCCATGTCCTGACAGACAACTGAACACCCTTGACACTGTCATCGCTGTCATGACTCGCTCACTTGAGCACATCCACGGCAGCTTGCAGGCCCTGCTCATTCACCGGGTGCTCCTCGCTCACAGTGAACTGCAGCAGGGTGTCAGGCTGCAGAGCACAGCGCACACATGGGCAACAAGGGCTGCTGGCATCTGCAAGGCGCTGCGCACAGGATGCGTGCACGGCAGCAATGCAGAAGCACCATCGAAATGCGTCCGTCCACCACAGACAGCACTCATACTAACCTGAATGATGGCATCAATGGCGGCCTCATTGCTCCTCGATGGCCTCCAGTACACGCCATCTTCTGCACCCCGCACCTCATCCTGAAGCCAGCCAACCAAAGGGTGGGGCGGGCACATTGCTATGTGTGATACAATGCAATGCACCCTGTTGTCAATACCAATATGTTGATGGGAGCTGGGCTCGCTGGCGGCGAACACTACCCCATCATGCAGCCTGCATTAATGGCGTGCTGCTTGCTGCGCCTGCAGGGGTGACGCAAATGTGTGTGCCAGTGCCACTCGCCAGTGTCTTGAAGTACCGCAGCTCTGCATCAGGCTTGAACTGGATGGCCTGCTTGAGGTCTGCAAGGTTGACCAGCCAAGCGTGCTTTGTTTTAAATATCAGTTATACCCTTTACGTATGGCATGCAGCGGTGTGATGGTCCCCACCTTGAGGTTTGCCACGCCCCTGGAGCTTGCGGGCTTGGAACTTGCCCCCAGCCTGCAGCACGTCGTGCCCGAGCTGCTCGAAGAAGACACCCCGCAGCGCAGCTGCAAGTACGGTGGCGGTGGCAGTGGCAGTGGCAGCGGCGGTGACAGCAGCTGTGACAGGGGCAGTTGACATGCCTCTTCGAGAACACTTGCAGCACTGTGCTCACCTGTCTGTGGCATTGTTGCCGTCATGCACCACACGCGCACATCAGCCTTGTGGCTGCTGATGAGCTCCCCCATCACAGTGTCGCGCACAAACGTGGAGGCAAAGGCACGGCAGGTGTTGGTGTACGTCCCATCTGGCCTGACCTCGATGCTCAGCAGCCTGCAACAGCCACACACACAACATTTGTTGGACGCTGCCCTCGTTGCTGGTGTTGCCCTCCATGCGTTGCTGGTTGTGACCTTGATCTCTCGCAGCGCTGTGGCTGAACAGGTAGCTTGGGGTAAGGGGCCACACTTTCCCGTTTACAGTGGGTGCTTCCATATCACTGGAGGCTCATGCACAGGGGCCCCTAACTGCATGCCCAGGTGTGTGCAATGAGGGAATGCGCATGTTGGCACATCATCATGAAGTGTGGCCTGTGAACTTACATTGTGTGCCCCTCGGGCCCCTGGTCCCCCTTGGCCCACCAGTGTCTATGCATGCCAAAGCTACCTGTACACATGCTCCCTCTCACCTGTCGCTGGCATCGCTGGGCTGGCCGTTGCGCCCCACGCTCCGCACCATGGTGAAGAGGTCGGACTCGGCTATCGCTTCCTCCAGGAGGCCCTATGCAACAAATATAGCAAAGGGTTGCCTTGACATAGATCCTTCACAGCACCTGACCCATGCATTTGCCAATGAGTAATGCCAAACTGATCAGACCAGCCAGATACCAGGCACCTGGTACAGGTACACATGCAGCGGGCTTGCATACTCACCTGCCACACTGGGTCCTTTGCCTTCTCAAGCACGTACCGTGGCCTGTAGGTTTGGCATGCGCCACAAGCATACTCAGTCACTATGCCCCCAACATGGCGGTGCACAGCGAGCTGGCGGCATACCGATGCCGACCCCGCCCCAAACCATCCAATGTGGCCCACCTGCCACCCCAGCGCTCATACAGCTTCTCCACCAGCTCCTCCGGCAGCTCTTTGTACATGACAGACCTGCCGCAACAGCAGGCATGCATTGAGGTACAAACAGGCAATGCCACGGTGTAGCGGATCGGACGCAAAACGCCAATGCTCCTAGTTCACATATGGCCCTTGAGCACCAGCTGTAGCGGTCTGCTACACACGGGCACTGACGGCGAGCCCAGATGAAACCTACCAGCACGCCATGATCTCAGACTTGGTCCAGGGCGGCATGAAGCGGATCGTGGAGCCCACCTCCTGCAAGTGTCACCCCATGATGCGGCGTTAAAAGTATGGGTGCTTGGCAAAGCATTATGGGTGCGGATTATGAAGGGCCCATCAGGCACGGTGGGTAAGAGAATGTTGTGTGATCTTGAAGACCATGTTTGGGGTGCTATGCCGCTGCCTCGCCACCCACACAACCTTGTGGAAGGCCCACCAAATGGACCTGTCAGGTGATGTGAGCAGCACGGTGCGAGCTGCCACGCTGGCGGGGCGTGTCCCGTCCACGATGAACCGGCAAGTGTGACGTATGCATCATGAGCCGTGTCACCACATGTTCCACACCATAGTGCATGCCAGGACAGCTGGATACATCAAGTGGCATGTTGTCATGAATGCAAACAGAGCCTGTGAGGACACCTCCAGTGGGTTGAGCACCGTGTGTGTACAGCGCAAGCGCACCATGTGGTGGGATCTGACAGGTAGCGGGAGAAGTCAGCGAGCGACCAAGACTCTAGCACATCCCCATTGCTGCGGAAGCAAAGCTTTGGAGCTGCAGGCCCTGGGTCATACACAATGGCGAGAGGTCTGGTTTGCCCTCGTCCCAGCCTCCACATCAGGTAGGGTCCAAATACCGACTTGCCGATGCCAGGTGACCCTACAGTCACATGTGCCAGCATGGAAGCGTCAAGCTGGCATGCTCCCCTAGATGCTGTGGGTGACCGGTTGCTTGTTTTGCTTGCGCATGGTACCAGTTGAGTGGGTGGTGTGTAGTGCTCATACCCATCTCATATGGGTGCCATGCGTCGTGCCATCAACCTGCTTCTCTCCTCAGTGCCCAGATACCTATGATGATGACCTTGGTGATGCCATCCGACACCAGCTCCAGCACAATGGTGGCTAGCTCCTTGTCTGTAGCATAGCCAATGCACACAAGGCATGCAGACTTTTGTGGGGTGCAGCTAGTGAGGATGCCTTGTATGTCATTCCACAGCTGAGGTGTGTACATTAGGGGCATGCTATAATCCAAGGCCCTGTACCCATTCCAGCAATCAGTGCATCCATGCATGCAGTCCATGAAGCCCATGCAGCACGTGCCTGATGCTTGCATGCCCCATGCGCCCATGCTTGTATGCTGCATGAGCCCGTGCTGTGTCATGCATGGGCCGACCAGCATGGACATCCATGGCCCATGCACACTAGCCATTGTATTGGAGCCGAGTTTCTCTGCCTTGTGGATGCATCTTAACAAGAACTGCCCATGCCCACAGTATCACTGATAGTGGTGGACTCCCCCCACACGCCGACCCTCTTGGGGTCGGCCAAATCAGCTCCAAATAGTGTTTGGAGCACTTTTGGTTGCCTGAAGCTTGGTGACTGTCCAGGATGGTACGATTCTACACAAACTGGCCCTCCCCTCCCCCCCCCACACACACACCCACACACACACCACCCTCCCGCCCGTGCATACGCCAATGCCAATCACACACCCCTTGTACACCCACATGACTTGCGGCAGTACAGGCGGCTGGGCGCTTCAGTGGCTACGACGGGTACGCGCCCCATGAAGTACACGCCTTTGGGTAGGCACAGGAAGTCGCCCTCGTCACGGATGGCCAGCAGGGCGGCCCAGAAATCCTGGATGGATCGAGGCGCTGAATGCAAACAGCACACAAGGCAAACAAAGTTGTGTGCGGGCCTGCAACAGGTGTATGTACATGCCAGGCACACGATGTGGAGAGTGTGGCGCTGGGCAGGCGTGTGCTTGGCTAAACTCGTGAGGCTGTTGAGAGTGAGCGTTGAACAACCAAATGCAGGTACAACATCACGCATGTGTCCCCATCTATCCTGCACACACGTGCTTTGGCCCCTCCTGCCTTCACGCCTATCATGTGGCTGCGCTGCTTCATGTCAATGCGCTGGATCACCTGCGCTGGCGTGTGGCTGCACCACTTCATGGGGTAGTGCAGCTGACGAGTTGGACCCGATGAGGGTGATATGGGAGTGTAGTGCTGATGATACTGCATGAACTACAACGATCCATTCACTGCCATGCTTGAGGAGGCTGCTGCATCCTGTTAATACTACATCACACACCCCATCCACTCCCACACGTGTAAAGTGTAAAGCAACAAACAGCATTTCTGGGTCAGGAGGTCGCACATGCATGATTGTGCCCCAAGGTGGTGCAGAGAACCAGTCACAGCATCACACACGCCCCCATCCACTCCCGCGCGCACCTGCTGTGGCCCCGCCTGCCTGCGAACCCGTGGCCCCTGCTGGCGAACAAGGGGGCGATGCAAGCAAATGTGCAAGCGGGTGGGCAAGTGTGGGGAGACTGCTCCAGCATCACACCAAGCTATCGGGTGGCTGCACTGCCTGACCTCAACACGCTGGATTTGATGGGCTGGTGTTTGGCCTGCCAGATATGAGGCTGCTGCAGCATTGCGCATGCATGCTTGATCCCCAAAGTGTATGCAGGATAAGTGCACATCACACGTACACCCACACGCCCCCATCCACACACACCTGGTGGCGCGGTGCCGGGCTGCACGGCTGCGGCCGCTGTGGGTGCACAACACGGCAGCAGGGCACACATGAAAGCGGGCAGAGCAGCGGGCAGAGTGCAAGGTCATGGAGCTGCAGCGATCACTGGCCCCACTCAGAGTGCGCAAGCAGCATGCAGGGATAGCTGACAAGCAGCGCGATACGCAATTCATGCGTGTCACATCGGGCGGCAACGCACCCTGCGCTTACTTCAAAAGAAGCACTTCCTTCTCCTGGAGCGCAGTGAGGCGCCCCTGGAGCGCAACGCGCTCATGGTGCCCCACAGGGAGCGCCTTGATCTCGTCCTTTGCTTCCTTGATCTCTTGCTTCACCTCATTCAATTCCGCCTCCATGGTCGTGGAGGGGCCTCCAGCACCAGAGCCTGCGCATTGCAAAAGTGGGCATGGAGGGATGCATGCAGGCATGAGGAACACACTCACATGGCTGCTGTCAGGTGCTGGCCAAGCATTCGGAGGGGACATGCATGTTGTCTGGGGCCTGAGGGGCGCATGGATCCGCAGCCACCTGAATCTCTACATGCCCCAAGCCCCTGCGACGCCCCTGCCGCCATCAAATGTGACTGTAACATATGCTGTTGTTGCCCTTGGACTACTTCAATCCCTGAATGCCTCAGCCCCCTGCATCGGGCCCGCCGCCATCTGCACTGTAAGCTGCTGCTCGCTGGCCAGCTCTGTGCTGCACTGTCTGAGGCTTCTGCTGATGTTGCCGCCGCCACTGCTGCTGCAGGGTGGGCACATTGACATCTGATTCCCCCAGCCGCTGCCCCGGGCCCCGACCGCGGTGGGGGCTGCCTCCGCCCAAGGCAGCCAGTTGCATCCCTGGATGACCCCCTGCTGCATGCTGCATGCAACAACAACCATGTGCTATGCTGCCTGCTGCGCTACTGACTGGGAGGACATGCATCTGGATACCTGAATCCCTGAATGCCCCAAGGGGCCTGGCTGCCCGCTGCGCGCTGTTGACCATGCCCATCCATGCGGCGACAACAGGCATTGCACCGGGTGCCCAGGGCACCCAGGCCGGGCACATGTCATGCTATGCTGTGGCAGCTGTGCAACATGGCAGCCGGGCATCAGGCCATGCAGCTCTCTGGTGGGCCTATCCCCTTCATGCACCATGGCACAACGGATTTGGCTTGCGGCTTCCGGAAGGGTTAACGAATGCACTTCCGAACAAATCCTAGGCACTTGGAAGGTCCACGAAGTGCGAATTTCAGCACAGCACAGCACAGCACAGCACAGCACAGCACAGCACAGCACAGAGTGCGACTTGACACACACTATTTATATTTTGGCCTCAAATGCAACTCACCAGCTGCTTACCGCCTCAAGATCGCCTTAGGGCTGTATCATAGATAGCACCTGGTGCTTATTAATGGTCTGCGAGGCAGCAGAATGTAATCTCTGCAGGAGAGAAAAGATGCAGGTACGACAGGCATCCGCTCACATCACCGGCTCACATGTGGTCCGTTCGCATCCGAGCCTCTCGACCTGCAGCTTCCCTGACCAAAAACCAAATAGCATGCACACAGGCAACACGTTGCATGCTCTGCAAGCGGCTGATCTGCTTGTCCGCTGGTGGGACCAGCCGCAGGCATACTGTGTGGTGGCATTGCACGATGCCTGATGCCTACTTCTGCCCACCTGCTGGTTACTGTGATGGCAGCTAAGGATTACATAAGTTCTCGCCACAGTCGCTTGATGCCATGCAGTGCTACTGTGGGTCCTGCAGCACGCAGTAAATCTTTGAGCGCAGAAACGCCCATGATGCAAAGCTCCCCACCTCCAAAAGCCAGCTCTGCACCCTATGCACCCCCTACAGGGAGACACAGCCCCAAGCAGTGCGTGCTGAGCCGTAGCTACAGCTCAGGTCCAGGTGCTCTTGCCACCAGCCACGCGGCTGCTGCTGGGCAGGCAGCTTGCAGTCAGTCGGTGATGTCATTGTCTGCCAGGACGTGTACCAACCACAGCCAACTAATCCATTACTTGTACAGCACCCGTACATTAGGTCTTTAGGTCACTAAAACGAGCTGTAACCATTGAAGGATGCGTCTTCGGAAGGTGATCTTGACACAAAGAGAAGCAGGCCGCTGCCCAGGATAAGGATGACCTGAAAGATGCCAGCCTGTGACCGAGTGTGATAAGAGAGTGATGTAGAGTGAAAAGAAGGACCCAGGTCCAGGCATCAGGGGATGCTGACAGGCAAAGGGGCATGGGCGGTAGCACAGGTGATGGCAATGGGGTGTACAGCTGAGAGCCTTTCTGTACGGTGATGAACATCAGAATGAAAGAGAGCAAATGACAGCTGAGAAGGTAGCGAAACATATGACTTAGTGGCCTGCGATCATGGTAATGGAAAGAATGGTGTGCAGCTGTATGCGTACCCAACTCAGCACGCATCCAACTCCACCCCTCCATCAACACCCATCTCCCATCTGCTTCAAGGACACCACCAGGATCCCCTGCCCCTCACTCCTCACTCACCACGCCTGGCCATTTCTCCGCTGGCGGCAAGTCTGTTTGCGAATAGTGCTGGATCATGACCCACACAGCCCCCACGATGGAGCCAAAGGAGACCACGTAGGAGAGGAACAGCCAGAAACGCGGCCTGCGGGTGCCATTGTCCAACCAGGAAAGAACGCAGCATCGTTGCAGATGATAATAACACGGCGTGTCACAGATGTGTCTGCATGCCGGAGCCTGACAGCCGTTATCTAAACACCATCACTAGAGGACCAAGCCAGCCTGAATCACCGGGAGCCGCCCCACTACAGCACCTAACACCCTGTTGGAAGCGAGCACCGCAAAGGTTAGCAGCTGGCCGACACACCACCCGTGGTCAACAGCAACATGCTGATGCCACAGGGCACCCAGGGT
>BDCZ01000405.1:0-20458 GCA_001662365.1 Chlamydomonas applanata | reverse complement strand
GCACTGGTCTCACACCAGGAGATGCATGCTTTGCTGCTGCTCATCTGCTTGAGATTGCAGATGAGCAGCAGCAAAGCATGCATCTCCTGGTGTGAGACCAGTGCTCATAGGTGCTACGAGCAGCTTCAAACAAAGCACAGAAGGAACGGATTGTGTGCACATGTTGTGTGGAGCTGTGCGGCCCAGTCGCAGGAGGCTGTACCGAGGTGTAAGGAACACTCAAGGCTCCGTAGCCTTTCCTTGCATGCCACTGGCTTGCACGGTGCACACGGGGGCTGCGGCCCCCCCCCCATGCCCTTCCCCATCCCACACCCCACACCCCACACCCCACACTCCTGCACTTCAACGGTCCGCCGCAGTGTGCACATCAGCCCTGCCAAGCCGAACCTAGCCAGCACTACACTGCCTCCCCCTGCTTCACCTTGGGGTTGAACTGCAATGATGCACCAAGCCCTTGTTACAGCGTTTCCCGTTAAAGCCTTTCCTTCCCGTTAAAGCCCCGTTACCAAGCCCTTAGATTACCCCAGAGCCCACCCCCAGGGACCAGACCTGCAGTAGCCTGCGTCATCAAATGAGTCATAGTCCTGCAGCTCGTCCCGCCGTATCGCATTGATCATGAGCAGCGCTAGAGTGGCAATGATGCCGGGGATGTACTGCAGCGCAGTACAGCGGTGCAGAAATACAGGAAGCCCTTGCGTTCATGCCAGTCACACATATGCAGAGGGGCTGTGGGCATGCAACGGGACAGGGCAGTAGGACAAGTTCCAGCCAGCACGCGCTGCAAGCAAACGCATGCCCATGCTGCCGCAGCATGCATCTGCCACGGCTGGTATCAAGGTGGTATGATTCTGGCTGCGGATGCATACCATTTCAGTGCAGTACCCAAACAAACTCAATGCTGCACAGCAGTATGTTGGCTGCTGCTGGCAGCGACCATGCAGCAGGCAAGCTCCAGATCCTCACATGCATGCAAACATAAACCCTACATTGGCCCACCTGATCAAATGGAACTTTTGCGGGCGATACCACACAGGCATCCGCCCAGAACCACCATCCTGCGCGCATCCCGCGCTGCTAGTGTCAGCATCCTGTACATTCCGCCCACTCGGTACCCATCACGCACCTGCCCCGAACAGGGCTCCTGCTATTAATGTGCCATATGACTGAGCGAACTTCCCTAGCCGCTCTAGCGTCCGGGGATTGCAAATGTACTCAAAGTTGAAGTTTGAGAGGCCATAAAAACTGGACATCTTTGGGGTGCTGCTGTGCGGCGGGCCCCACTGCGCAAACCCGAAGTCACCCGCTCACTCGGATCACTTGTAGTGGAGAAATTGCAAATTTGCCCAACGTCGCTGGCCGTCGCACATTGCCGAGGATGCAGGTGATTGCACCTCCCCGCCTGGGGCTGCTGGGACTCCTGGTTACTGGCCGCCGAGCCTGCCGTGCGTGGCTTGGCCCGTTGGTGGCCCCGCGCCCTTTTGCACTGTCTGCCGTAGCTGAAGGCGCAGGTTCGTGAATTCCGGCACGGCAGTCCACATCACAAGGGTTTGTGCATGGCACGCAAGTCAAGCCCCATGCGCCAACAAAAAGGCATGCGGCATGCCTGTCGCAGCATGCAACACAAGCACACTGCGTAATCCACGCATGCCACAGCTGCAAACTCCGTGCAAAGCAAACCCTTGCATGTGCATTCAATGGCCGCGGTGTGCTGCAGATGCACGCCAAGTATGGAGCGGCGAGGGCAGCGGCAGTGCCAGCAGAGCAGGCCGTGTGGCACGTGGCAGCCCTGCTTCCCCTTCTTATTCCACCCATGATGGCAGGCAGTACAATGGGAAGGATCGCAGCAGCAGCAGCAGCAGCAGGGGCTATGACGGCAGCCAGGAGGGCCGATATGAGGATCGGCGGGAGAGAAGTGACAGGGATGGTGGAGGCAGAGGGGCTGGCAGCAGCAGTAGCAGGCGGTACGTTGGGGAGGAGCGGTATGACCGTGATGGCAAGGGGCAGTACGGCCGTGAGGGGGAGCGGGACAGCCGTGGAAGCGAGGGGCGGTATACCCGTGATGGCGAGCGGTATGGCCGTGATGGTGAGGGGCGGTACGACCGTGGCGAGGAGCGGTACGGCCGTGATGGCGAGCAGTACGACCGCGGGAGCGAGGGGCGGTACGGCCGTGGTGGCGAGGAGCAGCAGACAAGCAGCGCGCCACGCGATGGCGGCAGTGGCATGCGCTCTGCGGGCTGGCAGCAGCGGGACGGGTCGCGGGAGCGGCCACGCGAGTCGCCGTCACGGGACGGGCCCTGGGAGGGGGACTCCAGTGGGCCCAGGCCTCGGTCCTTTGGCCGTGACGGGGACAGCCGCAGGAATGCACCCGGGTATGATGGCCGTAGGGAAAGGTACAGCAGCGACAGGGGCGGTAATGAGCGCCGCAGCTCGAGTGCTGAACGCAGCCCCTCTTCCACCGGGCGGCCAGCATCAGGGACACCACCTCGCGGGCTGGAGGCGTCCTCTGGGACGCGGCGTGGAGGAGAGGACGAGGTGCTACCACACCGAAGGGCAGCAGCCGCTCGCAAGGCAGAGCAGGCTGCGGCAGCAGCCTCCGCTGCAGCTGTGCCGGCTGCAGCTGCGATGGCCGCGGCAGCCGCCGCTGCAGCTGGGCAGAGGGCAGGCACAGCCACAGGGGCAGGGGCAGGGGCTGTGCCTGAGGAGCAGTACCCCACCTTTGTACCACGCAACCCAGGTGTGACAGATGGCGCGTGGGACAAGGCGGACCAGGCCATCTTGGCAGCGGCCCTCACGGATGCGCAGGAGGCAATCACTCCTCAACGCATCAATGCATCGGGTGCGTGCAGCCGTAGCTCACCGCTCAGCTAGCTAGGTCCCCAGCATCCACAATACGAGTGGTACTGGGTGTTCATATCATCATATCGGGCCTGTACAGAGCAGCTGATGCAGCTGCAGCCAAGGGCACGGGCACGTGGTACTACCGTCTTTGCTTGCCAGTGAACCAAGTGGCCGGAGTGCTGGGCTCCCATTGCTGAGTTGAGATTCGTGAGACCTCTCCGTGTCCTCCAACTGATGCCCAGCATCAGTGCGCCCCTTGCCTGCTGTCCCCTGAAACCCACGCCCAGGCCTCCTCCTCATCGCATTTCATCATCATTTTATCCTCCTCCTCCTCCCCAATTCATGAAACACACGCAGGCTTTGTACTGCTGGGCAAGAGCCTACCAGAGTTGGAGCAGCTGTGCGTGCAGTACGGGCAGCCAAAGTACCGGGCCAAGCAGCTGATGGATGGTGTGCTGCAGGGGGCTCGTTCCCTGGATGAGTTGTCAACGATCCCTGCAGCGTGGCGCACCCAGATGGCTGCAGATGGTGTGCGAACTGGCCGTTCGATCCTGCACCACTCGGTCGACTCACCATGTGGTACCCGCAAGTTCCTGCTGCAGCTGGCTGATGGCCGGGTGGTGGAGACGGTGGGGATCCCAGCTGACAAGGACCCAGCCAATGCAGGCAATCCCTCCGGAGCCGCGGGTGTTGCCAAAGCTGGCAACACTGACGCCGCGGGTGACGGCGGTGGCACCGCGGTGGCGCTGCCGGGCCGCAGCCGCCTCACTGTGTGTGTGTCGAGCCAAGTGGGCTGCCCCATGCGCTGCCAGTTCTGTGCAACTGGCAAGGGCGGGTTTGCGCGTAACCTGCTCCCGCATGAGGTCCTGGACCAGGTGCGAGTGTGGTTAACAGTATCTGGGTAATAATAGTGTTTGGCAGTATTTGGGGTGTAATAGTATTTGAGGTACAATAGCATTTGAGGTATGATAATATAGCTAACACCGCCAAAGGACGGTACTTCCAAAGTGCACCTGAGAGCATAAATACTCTGTACTATGGTATACCCTACTCTGTACTATACTCTGTATTATGCAGTAGCGTTCTTTGGCACTTGTAGCTAACGACTCAGACACCGAGAGGGGCTCAGCTGAGCTGAGCTGGGCTGGATTTCAATCATATCTGCCATTGTGGCTTGCGGCCATTCGTGCCCCCCCAAAACCTTGAAGCTTTGAACCTTGCGTGCAATGCTGTTAGTTTGGCGACCCTGTCCTGTCACCCCTGAACCCCCACGCCCTCCCCTAACCCCGCCCTCGCCCACCCACCCGCCCTGGCCTATCTCAGGTCCTAACTGTACAGGAGCAGTTTGGGCGGCGCGTGAGCAACGTGGTGTTCATGGGCATGGGCGAGCCCCTGCTCAACTTGCCAGCTGTCGTCGCCTCGTACAACCTGCTGAACACTCAGCTGGGCATCGGGGCGCGCTACATCACCATCTCCACTGGTGCGTGAATGCTTGGAGCGTCATGCCTGGAGAGTCATGGGGCCGTTGCCTGCGGCTGGGTTCGTTGTTGCTTGGATTGCAGGGTTGGTGGCTTGTTTGGGGCCTGTGGAGGGGCTGAAGGGATGTGATGGGGTGGGCTTGAGATGCAATGGCCAGCTTGTGGCTCACTGTACCCTCTACCCTGCCCTGCCCTGCGATGCGTACAATCCGTTTCCCACCTGTTTGTATGTCCCATTATCGCCAATGATCATGCATGGCTTGCCTGGGCACGCGTGCAGTGGGTGTGCCCAATGCGATCCCCCGCCTTGCACGAGCCAACCTCAAGTCCACACTGGCAGTGTCCATCCACGCGCCTAATCAGGCACTGAGGGAGCAGATCATACCCTCAGCTAAGGCCTACCCCATTGAGGCCCTGGTCAAGGTGGGTGGTTGGCTGGCTGGGCGGCTGCAGACACTAGAAGGGACTGTGAAGAGTAGTCCATCGGCAGGCCTGCTAACAGTACCCTACTCAACCGGAAACCCCAGCCTGGCTCATTCCCGACTCTCACCTTCCCACCCTGTGTTGTTCACTATCACACCAGCGCAGTGCACTGCCACCTCACAGCATACTTGTCAGGTGCTGTACTGCCTGCTGTACTGTACCGGCTGCTGTACTGTACCACTGCCAGTGACTGTACCGTGCTTTGGCATGTCATGTTGTACTGCAGGACTGTACAGCCTACTACCGGATCACGGGGCGGCGTGTGACATTTGAGTACACTCTGCTGCATGGCGTGAACGATCACCTCGAGCATGTGAGTCAACGTCAGAATCAAAGTTAACACCACAGTTGGGGGGAGTGGGTCTTGAAGCCAGAGGCGCACGGGGTAACCCATGGGCAGCAGCATGGGGGCTCTAGGCCGCCGTGTACGTTGCCTATTCGTCCAGCTGCCTGTCTGGCATCCTTCAGCAGAACTGCAGGATGGAGGTTTCATGCTGGCAGTTCTGCCATGGAAGACCTCCTCCCAGCTGCTTCCCTGCCCTCGCCCCCATCTGATGCCATCCTCAGGCGCGTGAGCTTGCCGCGCTGCTGCGCAAACACGACCTGCTGTCACACATCAACGTCATCCCCTGGAACCCAGTTGACGAGTCTGAGTTCAAGCGCCCCTCGCGCAACTCGGTGCGCTGGGTGCTTTGAACTGTAATGCAGTAGCTGGCGGGGTAGCTGTGCATGGGGCATGTACCCTCTCAAGCCGGCACAGTTGGCGCATCCCAGGTATGGCATGCAAGCTGCATGCATCGCTGCATGATGGAAGTGGTGAGTGGCTCTCCAAGCACCAATGGGTGAGCGCCATAAGACTCCCGACAGCCATGGAGCACGCGCTCAATTATGCATGGGCACGCAGTCCCGTGATTCATGCTCTTGCACCATGCGCTCTGGCGCACGGGTTGGAGGCGTTGTAGAGATGCACGAACGGAAATGATCTTCAATTCGTTGTGATCTTCTTACACCTCCGGCAAGCAGATGAATCTGTGAAACGCCGTGTATTATTAATTTATTGTATTCTGATTTCTGACACCTTGTCTGGTACCTCTGGCACGTGTGCAGGTCATGCGGTTCGTTCAGGAGCTGGAGGCTGCCGGCCTGCCCACCACCATCCGCATCACGCGCGGCCTGGAGGCGGCCGCGGCGTGTGGGCAGCTGCGCAACATGCACCAAAAGGAGCCACTGCCTCAGTTCGCAGTGCCTACATAAGGCACTCGGCCTGTCCTGCATGAGGCCCTGAATGGCCCTGAATGGGCCATGGCATCCAGCTGCCACTGCTCCTCTCTAGGCAATTGCAATCGCTGTCGATGTGACCGGCCTTGGGGGTCCCAACATGATGCGGTAGCAGCTCGAGGTCCGTCAACGCTCACCGGCCCTCTGCTGTGTGTATGGAGACGCCTGGTTTTCCTTCTCTTTGGCAGTGTTCCTTGTGTGTTTTTGACCGGCACCGGAGCTGTGTTGGGGTATGCCCTTGGAGCACAGGCGACGCACGTGTACTGAAACGTGAAAGGAGTGGTAGTGCTGATGAGGGGATGATGTACAGCAGTACACGTGAGCCCAACCTCACACCACACAGATGGTTTTTTGGTACAGCTTATGCTTGAACATGGAACTTCATGAAGCAACTCTGTAACACATGTCAGCAGGCCTGAAACGATAACCCAGCCTTTATGAAAGAGCTGTCACTGAGGGTTTTGACAGCCCTGTCTCGCGGCAGGCGTCCATGTGCCATGATGGGCGTCGCTGTAGGGCCTCACGCACACACACACTGCTGACAGCAGCAGGCCGCAATGGCGGCTGCCAACTGGTACCCTCTGCTTAACTAACTGACTTGACCGGTACTGATCACCGAACTCGTGCCATCTCCCACCGACCCACACGTCTACCGTCCAGCGCGCCTGCCACCACACGTCACCTAAGCTCAGCATGCACAGTGTCAGCACGGTCACTCCTCGACTGCGTGTGACGATGCCGCCGGTCACGCATCCCGTGGTGTGACCACCGGCGACAGCTGTGCGGGCCTGCGGGGCGCACCCTGCCCTCTATGCCCGTCCCCAGCATCCCTGCCCCCGGCATCCCTGCCACCCAAAACGTCCTGCCTGCCCTGCGCCCTCGACACCAGCATTGCGTCAATCTGGCCTGCCCACGTGCTGATCTGCTGCCCCATGGCCTGAGTCTCACGTGCCAGGCAGCTGAATTGCTCCACTAGCTCATGCGCTACTGCCAGCGCCTGTGTAACTTCCTCCCTGCTGTACGCCACCTCCCACTCCCACCGTGACGGCGCCAGGCTGTCGGTCGTGACGCGCGCACTGCCTGTGACACGCGTGCTGCCTGTGACACGGCCGTTGAGGATCCCTGTGACACGCCGGCTGCATGGTGACAGCACCCCTAGCCCCTCCCCTGCTGTGGCACGCCTGGAGGTGGGCGCCATGCCAGCAGCAGCATCTGCCGCCGTGGTACGGCGGGACGTCGGGTGGGAGCCGTACTGCTGTACTGCCTCCTCCCCAGCGGTACGTGTACCGCGCTGTGACAGGGCAAGCGGCAGGCCCTGCCCCCACGTGCCGCGCCTGCTGCCACCAGCAGCACTGCGGGGTGACAGCAGCCCGCCCGGCTGGATCTCACGCGTGGCCGTGTGAGGAGGTGAGCCGTTCGTATCCTCACGCGGCGTGGCGTGCTGGGAGGAGCTGAAGAGCTGCGCCGCGGCGCGTGCCGCGGTGGTGGCGCCACGCATCAGATGTAACCCCAGCTCACATGGGGAGGTGAATGCGTGCTCCCCTGCAAGTGCATTTGCCACGAGCGCGGCCAGCGTGGCCCGTGCGTTGGCTGCAGATACAGGGGTCACCACCGCGTTGCTCCTGGCTGCCCCAGCGGCTGCAGCACCAGCAGGCGTGGCTGTGGTGCTCAAAGGTACAGGGGAGCCATCCGAAGGGGACAACAGTGCAGGGCTGCCAGGCGCCTGTTCCACCTTGCCGCCTATGTGGCCGCCTGGTGGGGCAGCATCTGCTGCACCAGCTGCACCCGCTGTGCCTGCCCCCCCATCACTGCTAGGCCAGGAACCATCAGACACGCCGCCGTGAGATGCCTGCTGCCCTGCCGCCTTTGCTGCTCTCCCACCACCAGCCGCCATTGCTGGCATCGTGCCCTCCAGCGGTACAGGTGTGTCCCCAAGCAGCGGTACAAGTGAGAAGTGTGTCTGAGCCGGGGGGGCCCCACCAGCAGAGGCAGTGCCCCGTGGACCTGGGCTGTGCATCGGGAAGACATCATCTGAGGCTGCGGATAACGATGGCGAGCCTGCTAGCGTGCCTCGCCGCAGCATGCGCTCCGCCATCTGGCACGCGTGGTCGTCGCTGCAACGGGGGGCCCCAAAGATGGGGTTGTACCCCTGCGTCGTCTCCCAGCCCCCCACCCCCACACCCCCAAGGCCCCCTGCCTTGGCCACTGGAGTTGCAGTCATGCCTGGGGAGGGAAGCTGGGTGGAAGTCACACCGCTCAGCTCACTGCCCCCAGCACTCCACGTGGGCCGTGGCATCACACTTGTGGCTGTGTCGGCTGTCGGCCCGTCCGCCTCTCCCTCCCCATACAGCCGCCCTGCTGCATCCCCCACGCTTGACAGATCACTCATGGCAGTGGTCCGCCTGGCACGTGGGGAAAAGGCCTGGGATGTGAAGGAACCAGTGGCGCGGGTGCCCCGACGACCAGCCAGCACCGCCATGGCTGAGAAATGGGTGGCTATGGGGGTACCCAAGGGCTGGGCCAGGCCCTGAGACATGGATGAAGGGTCGCCGGCCTGGGCCACCCCCCCTGCTGACATAGCAGCTGTGCTTGACGGCGCACCTTCTTCCACAGTGCTAAGGCTGCCAGACAGCAGCTGCCTGGTCAGCAGCTGCGAGGCTGATGGATCCGAAGCCTGTGTACCATCAGGCTGCAGTCCGGCAGCTGTCGCCGTGTGTGGCGGCTTACGCAGCCGCTGCTGCACATTTCGGGCCCGGGCAAGTGTTGCGCGGGCAAGCAGGGTGGCCCACAGGCGAGCGTCACGTGCTGCATCCGCCATCTGCTCATGCCATGGCTTTTGCGGCTGGTGGCGGTGGCGGGGCGCGGGCGGGGGCGGCTGCTTGCGGCTCGCAAGATCCGCACGTCCATCACCAATCAGAGGCAGCAGCAGTTCATCCATCAGGTTCGCGTACGGATTCGTAGCCAGTAGTGTGCTGCGGCCACAACTGCTGCTGCCGTGAGCATCGGCGTCAGAGCCACCAGCCAATAGACCGCCCAGTGCTGTGCCTCCTGCAGAAGCCAGAGCCAGCGAGTCCAGATGTGCATGTCCTGCACCGCCCAGGCTGCTGCCTGGGCTGCCTGCCAGCCGGATACGCACACAGCTGAGCTCAGCAACCTCCCCACCCTTGCCACGCTGCCCTCCCGTACTGGTCGCGCTGCTCCTGAGGCCCAGCCCTGCCTGCCGCTGGCTGCCCCCAGCTGCAGCCGGCAACACCGCCGCCCCCACGACGCCCGGATCCCTCCCACGGCCCCTTGCCACATCCAGGGGGCTCACACCGTAGCATGACATGATGCACACAGCCGCCAAGTGGGCGTCTGCAGCCTGGCCAGTGCTCACGCGGGCCGCACCACCCGTGCTCAACTCCAGCAGCAGGCTGCGCAGCGACCAAAAGTCGAGCACGGAACGTGCTGGGGCATCGCCCGCCTGCACGTGCGGCACAAGTGCGCACAAGCGGCAGTTCAGACACGCACCACCAAAGTGGAGCACTACTCCCGTTAAGGGATAGTCATTAGGCATCATCTAATGTGAGAAAATGACGCTGAAAATAGGGCTGTGTGCAATCAGACTAGGCGTGTGTGGAGGCACGCCCCTCCCTCCACTTCCCCACCCTCCCCCCTGCCCTTGGCCCAGGGTAAGCATACAAACCAATCACGCACACCTCGCACGCGACTACCATTCCCTGCCTCCACAGACCAGGCACTCACCACCAGCAGCTGCTGCGTCACACGCATCGGCAGCGTGCGATTGAGGCTCACACTCTGAGCAATGTGCCTGAGCACGCCCCGCACCACCATGCGCGCACGCACGGGCCCTGCCTGCCCTGTGACTGGCTCATGCCACAGCTGTGCTTGGTCCTGCTGCCTGCTGTCCCCCTGCGCATCTGCAGCCCCTCCACTGCTCTCAGGCCCAAAGGCACCCGGCTTCTTGTGGTCCATATCGCCAGCTGCAGGCGCCGCATCAGCCGCTCGAGGGTGTGTGTCACGGTTTGTCTGTATGTCAGACGCAGCGGGAGCGGCCGTCTCCATGCGCCCATGCGTGGCGGCTGCTCCCTCCATGCCGGACAGCTGTACCTGGAAGCGGCTGGCTGCGGGCGAGGAGTGCCCCTCTGAGTCTGAAGGGGACCAGAAGGTGTCCAATGTTGTGCGCCGCCGCTCCGCGGGCTGCGAGTGACACGCATCGCCCAGTGGCAGACGAGGACAGTGCGTGAGCGGTGTATGTGGGATTACTGATGATTCTATACTGCATCAAGATACTGCATACAGGTGATGCTGTACTGCAGCACTCAGCTCCAAGCAGCAGATGCGCGCATGCTGAGTCAGCAACGTACTGCAGTGTGTTGTGTACTGCAGTGTTGTTTGCACGGCCAGACTACACAGCCTATATATATACATATATATATATATTGTGTTGTTTGCACGCCCTACAGTGCCGCTCCCCCGCCCTCAGCAAGTGTCCTGGCCTGGGCCGCTGCCGCCCACCCAGAAACTCACCGTGCGCAGCACGTGGCTACGGGAGACGAAGCTGCCAGCAGCAGAGGCTGAGGCCTCAGATGCTTCCTGCCCTACTGCCTCCACATGTGTGTCTTGCTCCATGCCCGGTGCAGGCCCATTGGCAGCAGCGGTGGCCAGCACCTGGCGCACCAGCTCCACCAGTTCTGTGGTGAGGGGTGCGTCATCCACACGCAGTGTCTGCGCGTGCACCCAAGCAAAACCAGCACGTCGATCCCCCTCCCAAGCGTTCATGTGTTCGTGTGTTCATGATCACTACCACGTATACCAACGCAAACAGTCGGATCGTTGCTACGGTAGTTCATCGTTTCAAGCGCTTGCTGTCGTTTGGAAAGCAGCCAGCCGTAGTCAGCCCCGGCCCGCCACACCGTTTTGAGCACACACAGGGCTGCCACTCAGCTATCATCAAGCAGCAAGCTGCTGCTGCCCTGCTCAAGCATAATCTTGCACACTAGGACAGCATTTTCAGGCGGTCATGCCTTGTCAGAGGATGGGCGCAGGGTGCACTTCAAGCACGGTTGAGCGCCTAGATCGCCATATGCCCTCACCTCTATCGCCCAGCCCGCGCGGCGAGTCAAGTCCGTGCCCAACCCGTGCGTGCGCGCGGCCATGCGGCGCAGGTGGCGCCATGGCCACAGTGTGGCGGCGACCACATACGAGAGGGCGTAGAAGACGAAGAAGAAGTGAAAGGGGATGATGAACATGCCGGCGATGAAGCGCTGGGCCCCGTTCTCAGCCACCTGATGAAGCAGCAGCGTGCACGTGGGTGGGCACCACATTGGCAGCCGTGAGGGGCATCATCGGCATGTGGGGGACCTCACTCTCAGGCGCCTACCCCTGGCCCTTTCCATTTAAGCTTTGAAGCCGGAGAGAAATCGAGGTGGAGAATGGGACTGTTGTAAAGTTGATCATGGGACCTCACCTTGCGCAGTGAGTAGGCTTGTGCCAGCGTCGCGTCACCGCGCGTGGAGCCCACCACTAGGCTGGCCACAAACTCCATCGCGCCACGCAGGCTGCTCAGCGGCCGAACAACCGTGCCGAACACTGTGGTCAGCACCTACGGCGTGTGGTGTTTGAAGCAAACCAACAGACCAACGCGTTGGTCGAGTCTATTCCAGCATTTGTAATGTTGGTGTGGGGCACAGGTGTGGAGCCCTGAATGAAGAGCCAGAGATTCATTTATACTAGCATGATGCCCTGCCTGATGCCACGAAAGTGCTCCGCACGCCTGGCCTCCTGCAAGCAGCCGCTGTACAAAAGCATCTGAACACGCTGTCCATCCCAACAGTTTTCTGGGGTCTTGCAGGACACCCCAGCAGCCCAAGGCCCTGCGCCTCAGGGGCTGTACGAGCCTCGAGCACCAGTGACAGCAGCAGCCACGCACCACGGCTAGCATCGTGAGGCACAGCACGTAGACAGCCAGCCACATGGCGAGGTCGTGTGCAGCCGCCACCAGCGCACGCAGCGTGACTGTGAGCTTCATCTGCAGTGTGGGAGGGGCAGGCATGTATACAGTAGATGTATCACTGTTTTGAGCTGGCATCTGGGGCCGGCATGCAGACACATCTGTGATACGCCGTGTTATTGTTATTATTATTATTATTATTATTATTATTATTATTATTATTATTATTATTATTATTATTATTATTATTATTATTATCTGGGGTTGGCGTTGAGCTGAGATTGAGGATTTGAAGCTGGGGTTGCACTTGGCTCGCCACGGAATGGTCAGCGCAGCGTCAGGCTTGTGGATGCGGTGCAGCACTAGCACTCATACAGTCATACTTATACATCACCGCCTGCATTCTTGAACATTGCACACGGAATCAGCGAGAGAAACCATATGCCCATCTCTGTGCAGTCGCGCACCCACCTGGAAGCTGCAGTGCGACAGCAGCCGGACCATGAACATGAGCATGAGCACGCCCTGCAGCAGCGAGTAGCTAGCCTGTGGGCGGGGGGCACAGCAGCAGCAGCAGCAGCTCAGCCACATCCAGGGCGATCAATCGCAGGGCGAGTCACCAACATACATGCCCAGCCACGCAACCGGCCCACCACCGGCCACACACCAAGGACAGCATCTAAGGAGTGTCAGCTTGGTTTCACTGCAGTGTAAACGCCTTTCAATGCAGTTTAAAAGCCTACAGCTGCATGTCCAAACACAGATCATCCACCGGGCACCCAGCCGGATGACCCACCACACCCCCCATGCACACACCCCTTGTAATTTATCACAGTACAGATACAGCATTTTACCGCGCTTTACAGATGAAGGATAGGCCCCCGGCCTGCACGAGCACGCCACACAAGCAGCACACTCTTCAGCAGCACAAGACGCTCACAAAGAGGGCGTGCAGATGCCGTGCGTCTGCCAGCATGGCCGTGTAGTCGTGCAGGGCCGTGCCCCCCGGCTTTGCTTCCGGCAGCTCCCAGCGGTGAGGCCACCCAGGTGGTGGTGGCACTGTAGCTGTTGCTGGGACACGCACAGTTGGGCCTGCGTCTGTGGTGCGCTTTGTGAGGAGCGCGTGCGCTGGGGCTGCAGCTGCTGCGTCATACACATCAAAGCTGCAGGCGGGAATGCCCAGGAATACATCGTTGGTACACCATAGCCATGGCAAAACAGTGCAACAAGATGAGAAGCAGCATGCGTATATGAGGCCATCCAGTACTCTCTGGATCTCTTTCAAAGCATCAAGGGAGGCGGACTGGGCAAGAGAGTGTAGATTTGCTGCGTATGGGGCTCCATATGCATGTGAACCGTCGAGGGTGCGCACCTGCTCTGTGTATCCAGCTGCTTGCGCACCCCAAACGTGTACTTGAAGAGGAGGGCGAGTGCAGCCAGCATGATGCCGACAACCACACACTCCCACAGGCACCTGTGGCGCATGTATGTGCGCGCAGAGACAGGGCGCCGATGAAAGAAAACTTCGGGAAAACATGGGAAAACATCCATTCTCTGGAGCGTTCGAGCGCCACATCTGGAACACAGCTGTGCAACACATCAGCGGCTCAGGATAGTCCCAGGGCACAAGAGTCTGGCAGGTTGAACAGGTTGGGCTCAGGGTCCAGGCGTGCAGGACCACACGGGTTGGTGCGCACCAGAAAACACGTGACCGCTTGCGATATGCCACCAGTGCTACACCCTCTGCAAAACGTGCGTCGCTGTCGTCTGCGTGCAAGAATGCAGCAGGGGCAAGCCAGGGCAGGTGACTGCTTTTTTCCTGTCAGAGCAAAGCACAAAAGCACGGAGGGGGCGGCAGCGTACAGCAGGGTGGCACAACATGGCATTAAGGTCACGGTAACAAACAGCTGTATGGAGCTTGCGGAACAAACTTTGAAACTCGGCACTCAGCAGACGGCCCTTTCTTAAGGATTCTCTGGCCCCCTGCATGCGCCCATCGTTTGCACGTTCCGTGGCACCGCGCATTGTGAAAGGATTGGACCCCCCCAAACACAAACCGCTACGCGCACCTGCCAGCCGCTGCAGCAGCAGCCGCTCAAGCCGCACCGCCCCGACCCAGCGCTGCCACATGACGACGGCGGTGAGGATGAAGTACGCCAGTACAATCAGGAACATGAGCACTGCCGGGGCCACCACCCGAGAGGCAACAGGGGCTACGGACAACAAGGCGTCCAGGCTGATAGACCCAATTCGGGACCACTCAAACACGAGGCGGACAGACCCCAGGGCGCCAAGACCAGGGTTATGGACGAGCTGCAGGCAAGTGGCAGGGTGTGGCGCTGTGTGAATGTGTACGAGTCTTTTGACATTGTTACCATGAGCATCGTTACCCTCGTCATGGTGCACGCATGATGCCTGACACGAAGCAGGACTGCATTTCTCGTAAGGGTGACACCGGACCAGGGATTGGGGCAGTGGGGGGCAAGGGGGAGCCAGAAGCCGGGCTGGAGAGAGGGGTGCTGTGCACAGCGCGTGGGTGCACTTTAGAGTGTGGTCACACATCAGCGCTCCTTGGCGCTCCCAACCCCAAACCCATCCCACCATGTCCAGGGTGAGTCCACGTGTTTGCGTTGCACTCAGGTAGCCGCCATCCCTCAGGTATGCTAGCAGCTGAACGGTCCGGTCATGTGTGAGCTCATTCGCCAGGAACACAGGGTACCTGTGACCAAAATGAGGAGCGGTAGTGGGGGAGCTCGGGCTCATTGCTATCTGTAGGGAGCAGGGTTTAGGATGTTCGGGGTGCGGACAAGGGCTCAGGCTTCCAAGGTTCAGGGTGGTTGTCCACGCAGGCATCATCCAAGCCCGCATCAGGCAACTACACATGAGTGATGCAGACATGCTTGAATTCATGAATTACGGTAACGACAGGAGAGCCTGGAACAGGCTGGCTGACATGCTGATTGAGATGGACACAAGCCGCACGGCCGCAATGGCCATTAACCAATAACAAAGAGTTTTTGAAGCTACAAGCCTATAATGAATGTTGCTAATCCTGTCTCGCGGCAGGCATCTATGCGCCATGATGGGCGTACGATGTAAACAACACACACACACCACCACCACCACACACAGATTAAGACGCTCCGCGGGCCCTGAGCCCAGAACCCAGATCAGAGCCTGCTGGTTTTTTCTTCCCACTCACCCAGACTCCAGCCCCTCCAGCTGCCTGCCCGCCACGTCCTCATCTGCAAAGAAGCCGTACGGCAGGCCAGTCGCGGCGTGCACCTGGTTTGCTGCAGGGGTGGTGTTGTACCAATCCTCCTGCCTGCACGCACATGCAGCCATGATGGTATTAGCATGATGGCATCCTCATTCCAAGGATGGGTTCCAAAAATGGTGGTTTTGGCCAAAGTGCACACCCCAGCCCCACCCCATGACCCACTGCCAGCAGCAGCCCCTCCACCCAGGAGGCTAGAAGCACAGGGGTGTGCTCCAACAAACAGGGTTGTGCTCCAACCGAAGCAGAAAGGCACATCATACAGCCGCAGCAGTGAAGGTGGGGGCACAGGTGCTGGTACACTATGCACCCTTGTAGGCCTTGCGGTCAACATCCCATTTGCCTTTACATTCAAGGCCTGACTTCCGCTGAATAGCTTCCGAAATAAAACACAGGGCACGCAGTGCCGCCTGTACTCACTTGAGGCCGTAGCGGTACCAGGTCCTGGAGTGAGGTGTGAACGCTGGGTCCACACCAACGCCCCCACTGTATTGCCCCTCACTCTGTAGTGCCCTACCCCCTGTGACCACCTGCTTGACTGCCCCGCTGCACGCCGCAATGAGGTGGCTGAAGCGGGCAGCCCCACATAGCTGCTGTGAGCCAGCACTCAGCGGCCGCCGCGTGGTGTGCAGCAGCACGCCACCTAGCACGTTGCTGGCCCCAGCACCCATGTTCCGGCGGCCAGTGTGCAATGCCGCCCCAGGGCAGCCTAGCCCGTCCCAGTCGCCAGCAGTGGGCATGCCACTGGCACCAGCGTACTTTTGAACAGTCAGGCTGTACTGGGTATAGGGGCCTCGCGCCTCCAGGCACTGATTGTACTGCACTTGACTGGCAGGGTCCCAGTACAGGTCTGGGTCAGGGCCCAGGGCTCCGGGGCTGAGCATGGCCTCAAGGACTGTGAGGGCGCTGATTGGCTGGGTGCCATAGTTGGCATCCAGGGCCAGGGCCACGATGGATGGCAGCAGCCGCTCCTGTGACAGGAGTAGCAAGGCATGCAGACTGGACCTGAGCCATTGGCATGAGCAGGACAGCCAGAGCCTTGCTTTGCAGGCACAGGGCACATGAGCGCATGTAGTGTCCGCGCAGCATGTGCATTCGGTGCGTGTATAGGGCCATGGTTGGTGTTATCATGTCTCCAACATGTCAGGCGCATCCCTATCTATCGGTCAGAATGTCACAGCCCCTGAAAGGTGGCACCTCCTCCCACTCACAAGATCCCCGCCTGGGACCGCGGTGCTGTCCAGCGTGGCTACTTGCGCGCCTAGGGAGCTGCCCAGCAGCTGCTCCGCCTCTTGCGCGCGCACATCCAGGCTGAGGACGCCAGCGCGTGCATCGGCTATGAATTGAGCCACCTGCTCAGCCGATGCCGCGTCCGCCGCATAGAATGCGTCAGCTGAATCCATCAAGGCGCCAGGGATGGGGGCTAACGCGGCCACGGACGCGGCTACTGGGCCCGCCGCGATGATGAGCTGAGTGGTCAGCTGGGCCACCAGCTCCTCATTGGCTTGCAGCCCCCTGGTGCTGCAGGAGAGCGCAGCCACCACTGCATCAGCATACGGCACCAGGGAGGGGGCGATCATGATGGCAGGCATGCTGCTGCTGGAGCCGGTGGCGGTTGGGTTCAGACTGAGGGTGGGCATCGTGACCTGGGCAGGCGTGGGTGGGGACACCAGGGGCAGAGTCGAGTCCACTGCTGCCGCAGGGCCCAAGCCACAGGTGCTCTGCAGCGTGCCCGTCCACCAGGTGCTGTTGGAAAGGTATGGGGAGGTGGCCTGCAGCAGCCGGCGGCTGGGGGTAGATGACGTGGCCCTGCTGTTGGCGGCTGCCAGTGCCTGGCCTAGCAGGGTCAGGTCGTTTGTCACAGCCACCTGCAGGTGTGGGGTGCGGGCGGGGGGGAGGCAGGAGGGTGCGCAAGATGGCTGTAACAGCTCGCAATCAGAGGGTGGCCCTGGGCTGTGCCATAGCTCCAACAGTCTAAGCTAGGATCATGCCGTAGGCTGATACATTAGGCAATGGCCCATGGGCAACAATGCCACCCAGCATCAGAATGCTAAATGCAAGCAACAAGCAGCAGGGCAGCAAAAAGGCATGTCAGCTGTCGGTGGCAGCAGACAGTGGCGCGCAGCATTCATAACAAGTCCGTGCGCAACTTCAGAATTGGGGCGCACCGTGAGGCGCAGCGTCACACGGATGACCCAAGACTGCAGAGTGGGCAGGGGCGCGTATGGCAGGGGTGGCAGGATCGCTGTATCCACCGTATCCAGCGCCATACCAACTGGGTACACGCCACGTACTGCCGACCCCATGGCGGCCGTACTGCCTGGCAGTATCTGCCCCATGCCCGCGGCCCCGAGGTACAGCAGCGCGGTACGGTTGGTCAGCAGGCTGGCAGATGCTGCCTCGGCCTGCTGGCGTGTCTGAGCAGAGATGGGGATCATAAGAGGGCCCATGACCAGCGTGGCACGTTGCTCCACAACAACACGCACGCGCAGGAACGCGCCCACGCCTGCCTTGTTCGTAACGTTGTAGTTGAACAGATACTCCCCTGGAAGGCAGCTGCCTGCTGCGATCGCGCCCGGTGTGCACATCCGGCAGCGTGCGGCCTGCTCCTCGGCCCGCTGCTGCAGCACGGCAGCGTCGGGGGCCTTTCCGGGCGGGTACACAAGTGTACTTGTGTTGACAGTGACGCACGTAGACAACGGGGTCACGGTGATCCACTCACTCAAGTCCCCATCCTGCGGGTCCCAGGCCGTGGCCATGCAGTTCGCTTGCCCGTTCCCCGCAGCCAGTGCTGCGATGCTGCCGCACGGCAGGAGCAGCAAGCTACCAGGGGCGCCGAACGCAGCACGCAATGTGGTGTGCACCTGCGTGAATGTCAGCTGGGCGTAGCCAACACCAGCCCCTAGATCTGTCACAGGGCCCAGCACCGGCTGTGGTAGGGCCGTGGAGGATGAAGCAATGGTCGTGAGTGGGGCAGGGGGCGGGGCCTTTTGGAACGGATCCGCAGACATGAACACCAGGCGGGCCCACACCTCCGTGTGAACTGGCAGAGGCAGAACAAGGCTCAGCTGTGGAGTGCTGGTGGCAGTGTGCGCCAGGTCGGCCTGCTCCAGCGCAGCGGCTGTGGCACATGGTGCCGTGGAGCAGTAGAAGGGCTGGAGGCCGGCACTGCCCCCGCCACCGCTGCTGCCGTAGCTGCTGCCAGACCCAAAGCACAGCTGCTCGCCTGCCTGGCACGGAGATGACACAATGAGTGTACGGCTGACGCTGGCCTGATGCCCATCCATGCCCAGCACCACAAAAGTGACTCTGGAGATAGCGCCCACTGTGTTGCTGCCGTTGTAGCCGGTCACCACCCCACATACAGCGGCCAGGTCCAGGCCGGGAGTGAATCTGAACTCTGTGAGCGACCACAGCACACATCACCAGGCACACAACAGGCGGCTGAGCACTGGTTGCATGCCATAATACAGTGGCGCAGCAATACAGCAGGTGGTGGGATGCCATCATCATGCCATGCAACCACCTGTACGGCCTGCTGTGCACCCAGAGTCAGACGCAACTGGGCCAGGCCACCGGCACGCAACCCCATGGGCTCTCCAGCCACCATCCCCATCGCCCCCGTGCCACTCACTCCTGCACTGTGCCCGCTTGGAGAGTCCAGGGCGGAGGCAGTCATTGGAGGGGCACACGAGCACAACGGTGCTCAGGTCCCCACCCTGTGCGTCCAGTCCTGCAGCCCCTAGCTCGCAAGGCACAGCCTGAGTGGGCTCCTGCCCCCCCGCGCAAGGCTGGTAGGCCACGCCCAGTGGGACTTGCACCTCCTGACCCAGGTAGGTGCTGGTGAGCAGGCAGATGGCGGGGGCCGTGTCGGATAGGGTGGTTGTGGCGTTGCTGTTGATGACATTGTCCTCTGGGCACAGGCCATCCTCTGAGAGCACCAAGCACCAAAGGTTTCAATGTCTCGGTCTCATGCAAGGTCCACGGTTTAAGGCACAAGAGTTTCAGGGCCAACGCTGAGGGACCCGCTTGGGGGCTACAGCGCTACACCTTCATACCCTCATCCACATGAGGTGCACATCGACATGCGACTGGTGCTGCCCTGTCATCAGCCGGCTTGGCGCACGGCGCAACAACAAGCATCCACCTCAAACGCACCTGAGCACAGGCCAAGTGCCTCCCCAAGGCACGGCCGCTCGCCCTGGGAGCACTCAGCCTGCACCACCACGCGCCTCGTGACAGCGGCGGTCTGTCCCCAATCCACGCTAAAGGAGTAGGTCACTGTGAACACAAGGCCGGCAGTGGTTGTATCCTGCGCGGGTGGGGGAAGGATTGAGGGTTAAGAGTGTTTGCTTGCGTGCGGTCGAGTGGCCAGCCAACAGACAGCTTGAAATTTGGACACAGCCTGGTCTGAGGATGACCTTACAGCCACCCTGCGCTCCCCTCCCCCGTTGCCCCAACCCACCCATGTGGGCCTGATGGCAGCCCTGCGCCCACCCTTCACATCACACCGCCCTCGTAATACTGCTTCCCAGCAGTACTGCAGCACTACATGCCAGCAGTACTGTAACCCAGCAGTACAGGCAGTACATTCACACATCACCGTACAGCACCAGACCCACCATGTCGCAGTATTCGAGGCCCTGGTACAGGTACGTGGCCTGTAGCTCCTGAGGCACTCCCTGAGCTAAGGCCGCGTCCCCACACGCCACAACCATTGAGAGCGCATCATCAGTGGCTCTCAGAAAGGCGGTCACACCTGGGTCACACACATCAGGGTGGGTGTACCCTGGGGGCAGGGCATCCACCACCACTGCCCACTGATCAAAGCCCAGCGGCAGCTGCGTCGCCGGCGCTGTTGCCGTGTCAGCCCTGCCTGTGCTGCCGCCCGCAGCAGCTGTGTCGTCGCCACCCGCACTAAGCATGCCGTCCTCGGTCAGGTCGGCCTGGTAGTTGAACGGGCCATCAGCAGGAGGCGTGCTGGTGTCTGACATGGCTGGTGAAGTAGTGGATCGGAGCCTCAGGCACCTGTCCAGGTACCGTCCTGGTCGAACGTACAGCGTCTCTGGCCCCAGTAGTCTCAGTTGGGGCACAGGGGGCGGTGAGGGAGGCGGGGAGGGCGGCGAGGGTGGCAGGGGCGAGGGTGGGGGT
>BDCZ01000404.1:14464-46185 GCA_001662365.1 Chlamydomonas applanata | reverse complement strand
CACGCCCCCAGCCCTGATGCATCATCATACTCCCCCGCGCCCCCCCCCCCACATTGACCGCCGACAAACCAACCGCTCAGCCGCCACATCCAACCGCCACATCCAACCGCCACAACCAACCGCCACAACCAACCGCCACAACCAACCGCCACAACCAACCGGCAACCGCAGGGCGACGTCCCGCTGCCCGGCGCCGCCGCCGTCGTCGACTCCTCGATCAACGCAACCGCCTCACTCGTGACCTCACTCTCGTCCTGGACGTCCTGGGCCCTGGGGGCCACCGGCAGTACAAGCAGTACAGACAGTACAGCACCCAGCAGTACGGCTGGTGCGGCTGCCGGTGCGGCCCCGCAGCTGCCGCTGTCACGGCAGGCGTCGTTGGCAAGCACCGGAGCGGGGATGGGTGGGCCGGGGGTGGGGGCAGGGACAGGGACCCGGTCGAGTTTTGGGAGGGGGAGTGGTGCGGGCAGCGCACCGCCATCGCCCCCTGCGTTCCGCTTCCCTGTACACAAGGGGTGAGGGGTGGAGTGTGGCCTGCTTGCGTGCCAGCGCAGGCGATCTGAGGGGGTGATTACAATTTTGCAATCAACGTGAGGTGTGGGGATTTGACGGTACGAGGGACACAAGCACAGCCTGAGGTACGATGGCGTGCTAGGTGCCTGCGCATGTGGCGCGCTGCTGGGGCTGTTCAGAATGCAGGGTGTAGAGGTGCATCAAAACTGTGAGACTATGCAGGCGCATGGGGCTTGGCTGGCCGTCATAGCCTCACTTGTAGACACAGTGTTGTTTGGGGCCATGTTTAGTCAGATGCTTACAACTTGTAAATGTGCTTCAGCCATATGTCAAGGCTTGTGGCTACGCAGCTGCATGTTGCAACAGCAGCGCCGGCATCTCAACAAACGTCCGTACTGTTCAGCGCTCTGTTCAAGGGCCCAGTCGAGTGAAAGCGAGGAACCACGCCTCGGGAGTGAAAGGGGTGTGAAAGAAGGAACGACCTACGACAGACCAGAGACCGCTTTTCAGTCAGTTCCATGCTGTAACACATGCCCGCCCAAGGCAACGGCGCAGTCAGCCCCACCACACAGCATCAGCTGATTGGAGTCCTCATTCAGCAGCTCACAAATTCAAACTCAAAGCTGGGCGCGCACCAAACCCCATCGCTTGCACACGGCTGCCTCATTAGCGTATGAGCCCTTGTTGTGGTATTAATAGCAGTAGCGTATTAGCATATAAACCCTTGCTGTGGTAAATAGCTGCAGTATGACAGGGCATGGGCCGCGCATCTGCATGTACTTGCATGACTTGCATGTGTGACATGAGCCGCCATATAAGCTGGACTCAACGACTTGTAAGACGGTGCTGGCTACCCATCAGATTCCTAACACCCCTGCAGTTCGTGCTGCCGTAACTGTGTGGATCTGGTTTGTGCTAGGAGCAAATGTTGCAGCGCCGCATTGCATGGGAGCTTGACAACGTCTGTTGCAGCTGCCAGGCGCACATGTGACGTCGTGCCAGTCGTGCGCAAGTTGGATGCCCGGGTGTGGGATTTGATGCTGGGGTGTTAGATTTGATGTCGGGCAAGTGACACAAGCATGCTGCTGGGGCTGTTCTAACTGCAGTTAATAGATGCTGAATTGCTGACCGTTGTAAAACTGTAGGCTGAAACTGAGACTCGGGGGGCAGCGTTGGCTGGGTGTCATAGCCGATAGGCATGCTTGCAGGCACATTTTCTGGGCCATTCATACCTTGATGCTTACATTGTGTAGCCATGCCTTCAGACATGTGGCTACGCGGCTGCATGTTGCAGCAGCGGCGGCATGTGCCCTTCCAAAACCGATCATGTGATCAGCGCTCTGTTCCAGGGCCCAGAAATGTGTGGCAGGGAACCGTACTTCAAGGGTCATGGTGTAGCATATAGAAGGGCCGTACGACAGACCAAGCCCCCTTGTTAGTCTGTCGTCGATGTAGTTGCAGACTTGCAGTCGAAAGACATAGTCAAGATGCAAGGATCTCAGATCCATCTGCTCTGTACCCCTTCCGTCTCGGAGACCAAACAAGAGTTCAATATACCCGTCCCGTGCTGTACGCACAGCAGCAGAGCCTAGTCCACAACTGGGTGATTCTGTGCCTTGAGGTCGGCCTTACCAAGGCCTATACAGCTGGCCCACGCAGGCACAGCCCCACCCCTTATCCACAACTCCCATCCCGTCCTGACCAACGCCCATCACATGCGCATCAAGGTGGCCCCCAGGCCAGGTCCCACCACACTCTCACAGCACACATGGCGATCATGCCCCCCCTATGCCAGCTGTCCTGCCCTGTGCCACCTACCGCCCAGCTCCCGCACGCATCAGCGTGGCAAGCTCTCAACAGACGCACGCACGCTTACACCGCCGACCAGCTTTTCGATGAAACTCTCCCCCAGGCCCCACTCACTCGCCAGCTCACTCGCCGCCCCGAGCAACTCCGCCATCACACTTGTTGACTTGTGAGGCAGTACTAGGGCGCCCTTGAGCGTCCTCATCACACTCTCACGTGACTCGGTCGGCTGTACTGCTGCTGGTACTGCGGCTGCACGCGCTGCCCTTGTACTGCTCTTGGTCGGCGTGCTGCTGCCGCCACCCGGAGAGGCTGCAGCCGCGCGCTGTGCCGCCGCGGCGGTACCGGGCATGACTGCAGCGCGTGCGGCGGGGGAGGTCACGGCCCGAGTGGGCGAGCACACAGCACCGCCCTGCAGCACTGGCATGTCCTCATACGGGCTCTTAATCTTGGACATATCCAGCTGCAGCTTGGTCACCCCATAGCGTGACCGTACCGCCCCCGCTGCTGCGGTACTCGCGCCCGCACCTCCCTCTGGGCTTGCACCTGCACCTGTACCTGTCCCCGCACCCACCCCTGCCCCGGCCCGTTTCACTGTGGTGGCAGCAGGGTGCATGGGCGTGGCCGCCTGCTGCGCGGCAGTCAGGCCGGGGGTGGACGGGCGCTGCGACGGCGCGGCGACTGCAGTGGCAGTTGAAGAAACCGCCGACGCACCAACTGCAGAAACCGACGCGCCGATGGTAGACCGCCCGGCCGGGACAGCTGAAGTAGCAGGGGCTGAGGAGGAGGAGGCGGACGATGAGTCGGAGGCGGGCGGTGCCTCACCAGCAAACGCCGCAGCGGCCCGCCTAGCACTGAGGGATGCCGGGACGCCCAGCCCCTGGGGCCCAACATTGGAGAAGGGGTGTACGCTGGCCGGAGGACTCGAGGCGCGCGCGGCCGCCCCCACCAGCCCCTCCTGTACCGAGCTGAGTGCTGGCGTGCTTGGCCGGCCGGCCCCCAGGCCGCCTGTCCCCCGTGCCACGCCCCACTGCTCACCACCCGCTAGCGCGGCAGGCGCGCTGCTCACGCTGGATAACTTGGACAGTCCAGGGCCCAGCGCGCGGGCACCCCCCGTGCTCACACTTCCTGCTGCGCCCGTGCTGCTACTATTGCTATTGCTGGTGGGCAGAGGGCGGGGCGAGCTCCCCCCCGCGCCTGCCCCCACCCCCCCCGCTCCCGTCGCCGCGTGCGCTGCGCCCACAGCAACCACGGCAGGCAGCCGCGGTGCGAGCCCACTGGCCTGCACCCCCGCCGGCCTGCTGCCGCCGCCCCCTGCCGCGCCCAGTGTGACCGGTGCGCCCGCCGCCGCCGCCGCAGCAGCACGCGCTTCGGCGGCCCGCTCAGCTGCCGCCCGCACGGCCGCGTGCCTCGGTGACAGGCCTAGCCCCCCCGCCTTTGCCCCCTCCATCGACAAGTGCTCAAACATGCGCAGTAGCACCGTGTCCTGGCCCGCATCCACGGGAACGCCCCGCGCCGCCCACGCGGCCCCCCCCGCGCTACTGCTGGTACTGCCGCCGGGCAGAGCCGCGCCAGCACTGAGCGAGCGCGTGAGCCCCGTGAGACGGGTCCCTCGCGTGCCAGTAGCCGTGACCCCTGCCACGTACCGGGGGCCTGCACTGAGTGCAGGCGACCGGGGTCGCGTACGGCCACCAACTGCCGCCGCCACGCCGCTCAACCGTACGGCGCCCGTACCGCTGCCGCCCGTACTGCCTGTACTGCTGGCCACCGAACCGGACGCGAGGTACATGGAGAGGGGGGCGGAGGTGGGGCGGCGCTGGGATGAGTACAGCGGCTGTGACGGCGGGCCCGTCAAGGGGGATGTGGAAGAAACAGTGGGCGTCAGCGCCGCCCCCGGCCCACCATCGCGTGCAGACAGCGGCCGCGCGCTGCCGCCTGTACTGCCTGTACTGCTTGCACCTGGGGCGGTACGGCCAGAAGCGGCCGCCGAGCCGGGGGCGCGGCGCACGCCGCCGGCGCTGCTGCCGTATGCTGCAGCAGCGGACGCGGGTGTAACAGAGCTGACTCGGAGCACCGGCTGTATGGCTTCAAAGGGGGACGCGGGCTCTGTGCGGATCGTAGGGCTCGCCCCACTGTCCAGAACATAGAGAGGGGAGGGGCTGGAGCGAGGAGAGGCTGCTGAGTGCCCTTTGCCATAAAGACCGCCAGCCGAAGAGGATGTACTTGGGGTGGTCTTGCCGCCCAGTGCTTGGCGTGAGCCTGACGTGTGGGTTGATGCACAGCAGAGGCTCAGGACGTCAGCAGCTCAGCACCGTTGGACCTCACGCATGGATGGGGTGCGTGAGATGGGCTGTATCCATGTATCGTGCTGCGCCGTGTAACATTCCTTCTTCTTCTTCTGAGATGGTGGCTTGCGGCGGACGTGAATGTGTGTGTGTGTTTTTCTGAGGAAGGACACCCAATCAGGCGCTCACAGCTCAGCTCGCACACGGCGCCAGGCGCGAGATTCCCAGATTCGCATACATCGCATACATGCGCAGGTGCCGCAGTGGGTGCAAACCGACAACGAGCGGGTTTAGAAGCCATATCTGAGCATTTCAATGAACCTATCTCGCAGCAGGCAGCCATGCGTAATGTTGGCCGTAGAATGTAAGCATGTAACAGGCACTCGCACACATTAACCAATAACAAACAGTTTTTGACGCTACAAGCCTATAACGAATGTAGCTAATCCTGTCTCGCGGCAGGCATCTATGCGCCATGATGGGCGTACGATGTAACCAACACACACACACATGCCCCGGCTGGCGGTGCCACATCCCTGACAGTGCGCACCTAGGATCTCAAACATGAGGCCGCCATCCCCCCGCTGGTCGCGCAGACCTGGCATACTTGGAGCTGCGCAGGAGGGGGAGGGAGGGCGTGCGGCATGTGCACAGGGCAGGGGTGGGAGCATGTCGTGCATGGGCGCGGCACGCTTGCGCATGGCCATGCAAGCTGCAAGTCGACTTCAGACCCTTGCCCTTCACGCCAGGCCGCTGCACACGTCAAGTGTTTTCGTGCTCGTCTGCATGCATCTGCGTGCCACTTTCTGTGCCTGTGCTCCTGCCAATGTGTACCGGGCACTTCACATGCAAACGGTGCGCACCTGAGGAAGGTGGGTTGCTACGGCGAGAGAGCTGCTCTGGTAGTGTGCTCTTTGACATACGCCAATGTGGGGTGCGAACCCTTGGCTAGCTGCTCAAGGCAGGATTACCTAGAAGATTGCTGTTTACAGTAATTCCCAGCATCAGGGGCAGGGTGTCCAATCGTGCCGCGGGCCAACGCCTCAACGTTCTTCCAATTCATACATTGCTATTCACATGTAGCCTGAAAATTGCGCATAGCTTGGGCGCATTTCCGCATGGTAGGGAGCCTAAACCCCCTTGTTCGACGGGTGTGATGGACTTGTGACAAGTCAAATTGACTTCCGTGATCCGTGTCTGGGGTGCAGACCCATGAAATCGCTTCGGAAGATGGCTCCTCTATCAGAGCTCGTCTCCAAGTACTGGAAATGGGCGGTGGCAGCCCTGCTGCTCAGCGTGTTCCTGTACATCTACCTGCCATGTGCCCTCAGCATACTCTACAATTACTACTGGTGGGTCCTATACTACGATACAGTGCAATACGCAGCGCCAGTGACCGCGCCTGGTCCAGAGGACTTTCCTGAGCCAGCAGTGCCAAAGCTGCTGCACCAGACTTGGCGTGACAAGGACGTGCCCAACAAGTGGAAGCAAGCGCAGCAGTCGTGCATTGACGCCCACCCAGGCTACGAATACAAGTTGTGGACAGATGAGGACGCAGAGAAGGTGCGACCCAGTGGGTGGCGATGCGTGTGGAGCTGCGTAAGATGTCTGTGCCAATGCGGGGCATTCAGAGGCGCGTGTCAGGTGTCGGGGGCAGCGGGCACAGGATCATTGACAGCCAGCACACATGGCGAGTGCTGAGCACCATGCGCTCATGCGGTACGCATGGGGCATGCCAGCACACACCCCAGAATTGGGCAGCAGACCCCCTGCACTGCGACAAGGCTGCTGCCCTGGGCACCATGGCGCCTGCCGATGCACGCCCCCTGCCAGCTTTACTTGCGCGTGCACCATCAAGCATCCCCTTGCATTCTGCCTGACTACATGTACACGCTGGCCCACATGCCTGCAGCTCATCGCTGAAAAGTTCCCCTGGTTCCTGAAGACCTACAAGGCCTATCCCCACAACATTCAGCGCGCAGACGTGCTGCGCTACTTTGTATTGTATGAGTATGGCGGCATCTACCTGGTGAGTCGCCAGCTGGCAGCTGGTCAGCCACAACCACGGCCCCTGCAGCATCGCGCCGCTGTGACTGCAGCCATCGCACGCATGCACAGAGCAACACGGAGCCAACCAAGGGCCAAATGCAGGGCTGCAGCATGTGCGCGCACGTGCCCCCGCCGCCAGCCGTCGCACACAGTCGTGTCAACCAATACGTTGCACCCGGCCCACCCCACCCACCCAGCCCTTCTGGAGATATCCACCACCACTCCTGCCTCTGTCCCTCGATCCCTGCAGGATCTGGACGTGCAGTGTGTCAAGAGCTTGGATTACTTGAGGTACTTCAACTTCACTGCTCCCAAGACGTACCCCGTCGGGGTGTCCAATGATGTCATGATCTCACGGCCTAAAGACCCATTCGCCAAGCGGCTTACAGAGAACCTGGCAACGTGGCAGAAATGGTTCTTTGTCAAGTGAGTGCTGGCGGAGATCTCAGGCCATGCATGCAGCGGCCACACACAGCAAATGGCTCATCATGCCTGCCGTTGCCGTGATGTTATGTGCTTGGCCCACGCTTGACGCGATGCGTACTTGCTCTACTGGCAAGGGGGGCAGATCTCCAGCTAAACCATGCCGGTGGGTGGGGAAACTGGCCGGGCTTACATTCTGGGTAAGGCACCATCACGTGGGAAGCGCTAAGCAGTTCCCATGATTGCATGCCGTGCACTCATCTGACCTGCGCTGTTCCATCCTGCCGTCTGTACGCAGGTATGCAACCGTGATGTTTTCCACGGGACCCATGTTTGTGACCATCCAGTTCACACTGTACGACAGAAAGGACGAGTTCACCGTACTGCCTGCTGACGTGTACGGCAAGTATGACGTCAGCAACAGGGCTTACCTGAAGCACCTGCATGGATCCTCATGGCATGGGAACGATGCCAAGTATGTGTTCTGGCTGGAGCACCACGGCATCTTTAGCGCGTGCCTCATCACAGTTGTCCTCGTCACAGCGCTCACAGCATTCCTGGTGCACAGGAACCGGATAGCAGCGCTGCAGGTGGCCGCAACCACGGGCGCGCCCCCGCCCCCACCCTTCGGCAACGGCTATGTAGGCAGTATGCTGGCTGCCCTCATGGGGCACTCGTACCAGCGGCTGAACGGCACAAGCAAAAAGGGAGAAATGCCGTGAGGCAGGGGGGAGGGGGGGGGATGAGGCGCCGTGCGCTCCGCACATGCCTCCCCTATGCTGGGATTGTGCCACAATTGCGCATGTCAGCACACCTGTGCGTTCAGCACAGTTGCATGGAACGGACCGGCTGCCCGTTGGCCGGGCATTTATGGTTGTAGCTAACAGCGACTTCATGACCTGTACTGCTCATTTGGCTACAGTATGTGTGCAGATCCTAATGTGGTAGACACCTTGTTAGGCCAGTTCAGTCTGCCTGTCTTGTTCAGTCAGTCTGCCATCTCATGCTCATAATGCACGCGCTGGTGTGCATGTTCAGCAGGTAGTTTGTAATGCCCGGACCTTTGGGACGGTCTGTGTGGCCCCGGGCGGCCCGTTTTGTGTGGTTCTGGCTGGCCCATTGAGCCACGCAAGTTGTGGTGGTAGTGGTCAAGGTTAAGGTTACACAGGGAAGAAGTGGTGATGGTGAGGGAGTGATCGGGGTTTGGCTGCTTATTCTTTTGACCTTCCGAACATAATCAACGCAGCCTCTTGTCGCATGCGATGCGTAGGGCCTGGTGGTCGTTGTCCTGCCAACAGCCAGGCCTGCCTTGTGACTGCAGTATCTGTTGACCTTTGGGTGTGGCTGCTGATGGCTGCTGATAGGTACCGCTATTGCAACACTTTGGCACACCCAACAGACTGTTCCATTCTTTGCACCGCGTTGAAGAGCTTGTGGACAAAAATCAGAGGGACAAGCACCCATAGATGGGGTGCTGGTATTAGCAAAGTAAGCGTTTAGCATGCATAGCTGCCTTTGTGTAGCAGCCCCCCGCCAGGGCACATGACTTGCTGTATGAGTTCATGGCTTGCGCATCCAGCCAGGAATGTTGGGTCATGTTACACAAGCATTCACAGCAGCCAGGAACGCACGCATGTTGCCTGGTCCGCGTCGTGTAAGCAGCGCATCCTGCGCCCGTCTGTGCCCCGCCCAACATGTGTACAAATCCAGAATGTCCATTATATGGTGTGCAAACTACACCGCCAACCTGGTTGCAGAGCAAGTTGGAGAGTATAGAATACAACTGGGGTATGCTCCATCAGTATGCTGCTGTTGACCTGTGAGCACGAGAGCACACACTCCACAGTATTTATATCTGCACAGGCCCCAAGTCAGGCTCCGGCATGCAGACACATTTGTGACACGCCGTGTTATTATTATTATTATTATTATTATTATTATTATTATTATTATTATTATTATTATTATTATTATCATCATTATTATTATTAATATTATTATCATTATTGTTATTATTATTATTGTTGTTATTATCGTTATTATTGTTATTGTTATTATCATTGTTATTATTATCATCATTATTATTATTATTATTATTATTATTATTATTATTATTATTATTATTATTATTATTATTATTATTATTATTATTATTAGGCCCCAAGTGGACAGATGAGGCGCACAGGTACGTAGACCTCGAGTGTACGATTCCACCTGCAGGGATAAGGCCTGCTTCATACACCACCACACATGTCGCACGGTAATCGGGAGGCATGGTCAAAGCTGGCACGGTCAAAGCTGCTGAGATACATCACAACAACAGGGATATACAGCACCTTGGTCCAAAGGCATGGGGCTGTGGTAACATAACAAGCAGGAACAAGGAAGGCGCTGCGTCATCTGATGGCACTGGCCACTGTTGAATTAATTCTGGCTGTCGTCCCAGTCCTGCCTGGTACAGATCGGGTCCAGGCTGTTGAATGGGTACAGCATCTGAGCATGTCCGCTATGGACTATAGATCTACTTCCATAGTGCCACTCGTTTCCATCCGTAGCACCAAATGGCTTGACTGCTTACAGTCAGGTTGCACGTAGCTCTTGGGGCTCATAAAGTCACGGCATGGCATGGTAGCGCTCACCACACGGCATGCAAACATAACGGCAGGGGTCCAACTTGCACCCCTCAGCCGCTGCCCCAGGGGCCACATAGGAAAGACAGTGCACGCGGCAGCCGCTCTGCCCATGCAGACTCTGTGTGCATGGCCTTGGGCACGATCTCAGTCTGAAGGCGCACCCCACGTGCAAGGCCCTGTGCGGCACAGTTGCGGTACAGTTGCGGCACGCTCATGCCGGCGGGTGCAGTACAGTATTAGCCGGACGCAGTTGCGCAGTTCAGTTTAATATTATTAGTTGCGGCAGTGGAGAGGTGGGGGCATTATTAGTAGTTTATTATTATTAGTTGCGGCAGTGGATGGAGAGGTGCGGCACGGTCATGCGTGCACCAGAGGCAGGGATGTGGTGCACTCAAGCCAGATGTTGCAATGAGAAGATGAATACTGTATAGTCACGCGACAGGTGCGGTACTTGTTGCAGTCCCAGTGTAGACACGCAGCCGGCAATACAACAGCAGTACTCATGTCCCAGAGCCCATCAGCATATGCACCCCTTCCCGTGAACACTGGTGCCTGCAGTTTGAACGTTCCTATTGTAAATACTCGTACGGTGCTTGACACATGTTTGCAATCGGCTGGAAGACACCATGGCATGGATTCCAGTGTGAACGGTAGTGATGTGGAGGAAACCAAGAGTGTTGCTTGGCTCACCTGCGAGACCAAGTGCTGGGCCACCGTGTCTACATAGCCCACCAGTGTGCGGCTGAAGGCCTGTTGGCCATCTCCCTTGTACTCTGAACCTCCCATGGCCATGTACACACGGTCGGGCCAGGGGCCACTAAGGGGAAGCCACGAGGTACGAGGGGTATGGGCACACGATCCAAAAGTTGATTTTGATGATTCGAACCGCGAACATGATGTGGACCTTTGACACATGGGTGTTGGCGATCCAAACATCATGTGCTGCTCTGTGCTGTGCTGTATACATGCACTGCATTGTATTGCACTGCATTGCCGTGTTTAGTGTACTGCTCTGAGGTGTTCAGCCCCCCTATCAAACCAACACATCCAGCCACAGGACCCGCTCCACTCACACATGCAGAAACCCACCCTCTCAAAACAATTCTATAAAAACCACGTGTTTATTAGGATTTGAACCGCCCACCTGTAGCCCAGCACGTCCTGCAGGAACTGCTCCTCCGCCAGCCAGAGGGAGGGGGACTCCACGAGTGCGGAGCCCACCAGGCCGGGGTACCTGCGGTGCAGCAGTACAATGATGCCGCAGTACAGCAGTGAGGCAGTACAGCGGCACGTACAGTGGACGCACAGAGGCATGAACGGAGGCAGTACAGCAGCATACAGCAACAGTTGCATACCGTGCAGTGGCAGTACAGTGGCAGTACAAGTGTGCCTGCATTGGGCCCCAATGGCACGGGAGTCCCTATCCCTCTTGTTGCAGACGGGGCCACAGCGGCCCCAAGCCATCAACCATATGTACAAGTGATCTTATACTATAATAATAATAACACGGCGTTTCACAGATGTGCCTGCATGCCGGAGCCTGACAGTCGTTATCTAAACACAAGCACTAGAGGACCAAGCCAGCCTGAAATACCGGGAGCCGCCCCACTACAGCACCTAGCACCCCGTCGGAAGCGAGCACCACAAAGGTTAGCAGCCGGCCGACACACCACCCGTGGTCAGCAGCAACATGCTGATGCCACAGGGCACCCAGGCCACACGGTGACGGACTGGCAGGCCGTATGCGGGGCGGCCGGGATGAGCATTAGGCCCGGGAGCCTAGGGGTGGGTGATGTGCCAAACCAACTCTTATACTATATGTGATCTTATATTTTCTTACGCACCTATCTTATATTGAAATGTGATCTTATATTTCCTTGCGCACCTACTCCCTCCTGCGCTGCTGCGCGGCATGTGCCTGCAGCCCCAAGCACTACCTGCGCCACATTGCATGCCCACGTCCCCCGGCCCCAAGCAACGAGCAATAAATCCTAGACTTTATTGCTCAGTTATCGGTGACCTGCGCCGCAGTGCCTGCAGCCCCAAGGGTCCAGCCCACACACACCTCATGCACACGGCGAGCGTGCAGATGCCGCCAAAGCTCGAGCCGCCAAAGCCCACGCGCGACGTGTCAGCTGCCACACCGTAGCTGCTGCGTGCCCAGGGCATCACCTGCTGCACGACCCGGTCCAGGTAGCCGTTCACTCCGCCCCCTGGCCAATCCTTGGCGTCCTGGCGGTACCCAGGGGCTGCGGTGGAGGGAGGTAGGGCGGCCGCACAAAACAGGTGTGATACAATCATTCAGTAATGGAACCGTGCATTCATTTGGTATCCTGAGCTTGCGTGTTGCAATAAACTAGCACAAGCCAAAGGGCGCTGACGTTGATATGCAGTTGTAGCAGCAGCGACTCGCAGTTGGGGTGTTCATAATCAAGGGTTTTGAGGTGGCAGTAGCTGTGCAGAGGGGCAGGAGCAACAGGGCACGGCAGGCCCAAGAGCCAGAGCTCACAGAGACCAAAAGCATCATGGGTTTCACGCGCATTCCCCCATCTCTGCATCAGCAAGCAATGCCCGATCAAGATGTGCCCGACTGCCCATGTGCCGAACCGTACTGCCATGTACAGGCTGTACCGCAGGCGGTACGGTGCTGCGCTGCGCAGGCCACTCACGTGGCCCCACGCCGGGCTTGTACGGCGTGTACTCGTACGAGCGTTGTGACCCCGCGTGGTCCATGCCCACGACCACGAACGGCGGCACCTTGCCCGCCCTGTGGCCGCATAACAAGAGGCACACTCATTGGCCAGTGCATGTATAAGATGTATTGGTGGACCCTCGAGCTTGAGCACCCAGGCATGCTGGCATTCTGTGCGTGTTTTCGAGGAGCAGTACATGCGGTACAGGCGTACGAACGGTGCGCATGCCATGCACAAGTCAAGAGACTGCCGCTGCTGCACCTCAAGTTGATGTGGGTTTGCAGTGGCAGCACAGAGGCCGACTAACCAGATGAGTGCAGGGTGGCAGCACAGGGGTTGACTCACTTGATAAGCGCCGCCGCCGTGTCGGCTACCTTCCAGCTGGCGCCTGACAGCGATTGGGGCGGGTCAAACAAGTTCTGGCCATCTGCAGGCAGGGTGTGTGACCGTGTGCGTGTTGAGGGAGCGCAGGGTGAGGGCACTAAGGACACTAAAGATAAAACCAACCGTGGACAAGGGTGATTTTGCTTGATCAGGCAAAGTCCCCGAGGCTGCTGGTATACGTATTTGCTGACTCACTTACATAACGAAGACATAGATAGGACCAGTGGGAGGAGGCCGCACACAACCACAACCAAGGCTTAAGGTGCCACACCGCCACCAGCCCCTCAGCATGCCGTAACACATCATCACAATAAATTATATACAACATCCAGCTCGAACACCCAGCCACACCAACCATTGAGGTAGAACACAGGCCAGCCATTGGTTGGGGTGTCGGCTCGGGGCGGGGCTGCTCCTGTGCCCGCGGCTGGGGTGTGCTGGTAGTATCCTACGGGGGTGCAAGATCGTGTGCAGTGGACGGTATAAGAAAAGCGCATCTTTTGGCATTTTTTCTTTTATTTGATCCACTTTTATTTTCATTATTCTGTGCTTCGCTGTGCTTCGCTATTCTTCTCCTGATTGAGCAGGGCCAAGAGGATGCGATCGGAGGAAAAGAGGCGCCCGCGTGACAAGGTGGCCATCATGTGCACCATGTGTGGATCATGCCCATGCAAGGCATGCATGCCTTTTATGAGCATGCGCAGGCACCGGGCCCTGCTGTGCGTTAGGCCACCCAGGCCAAGGCCAAACCGCATAGCATGCACAGCGTGCCAGGCCCAAGCAGCTGCCTGCGTGGTCAGGCTTGATCACCTTGGGGTAGCCACACGCGCAGCAGGCGCTGCCAGGGCTTGGGGGCCTTTTCAGGCGGTGTGCCCTTGGGGGCTGGGGGAGCAGGCATGACCTCCCAGAGCCAGAGTTCCAAGGTGCCCCCAGCCATGGGTGCGCGTGAGAGGAAGACTGGTGGAGACAGGGGTCCAGTCGGATTGGAGGAAGAGAGGGAAGGGGAGGAGGAGGTAGGGGGGGCGACGGCTGATGCCACGATCCGTCGCATGGCGCGGCCGACCCGCCACTTCCTTGGCCGCGTCCGCTGTTCCAGTGTGCGTTGCGCCTCAGCCTGTGTAACCATAACCATAACCCGGCTGGGGGCTGCTGTGCTGGTGCTGGCGCTCGCGCAGGCATGGGTCAGGGCATGGTTCATGGCCGGTCGTGGTGCTTGGACCAACAGGCCCCAGTGAATTGGCAGTGCAGCGCGCTGGCTGCGCCCCTGCAGCGTCACCGCAGGCGTAGATCTGAATGCGCAGGGCACTGTGTTGGTGGCACGGCCCGAGATGCGTGGCGTGTGCGCGTCCAGTACGGCCAACGCCTGCATTGCGCTTGCGCTGACGCACGCGCTGCTGCTGCTGCTGCTGCTGCTGCTGTGGGGCCGGGGAACCTGCTGGGAAGAGCAAACGGCGTGGTGCCTGCCTTGGCTCATGCGCATGCATGTCATCATGACTCTCCACCATGGCACCCAGGCTGCCGTTAGGCGCCATGTTCACCAAAGCTGCAGCACGTCCAAGTGCATCACATGCTGCATGCCCACTACACTGCATGCAGCTGAAAGCAAGCACGGAAGCTTGCACTGCTTTTGTCATGTCTGCATGCTTCGGCCTGCTGTCAAAAGTTGGATGCGACAGGTTACACCCACCTTATCTTGTCCTTCAGGCGTGCCGGTTGCGGATCATTCACGGTGCGTTCGCTAAAATGTGTGCGGTTTTGAACTGGCCCATATGGAACAAAGCCTGCAGCGATTATGTTATAATAAGCGTCCTGTTTGATTGTAAGCTCACTCTCGGCATATGCCAAAAGATGCCGAAGGTAGCACAAGCCGAGGTCTAGGGTTTTAGGATCGACAGGTAGGGCCGAGCGGTGGACGTAGTTAATCAGTTGAGCCTGCTGGATGCAACATTCGACGCAGATCCATGGATGTGACAAGAGGTAGCACATCACGCAAGAGATCATCGTTCGCCTGGATTGCGTGCACACCAGCTTTGTGTTAGTTATTTGAAGGGTAATTTACTTATCTTACTTGAGACTATCGGGATCAGGATAAGGGTTTCAACACTATCGCTGGCGTAAGATCAGCGGGGCGCTAGCATGAGAGCAGACTCGGCACCCACACCCATGAGGACAGCAACATGGCAGCCTGCAGCGCGTCAAGCCTTTTGTACGTTGGCACCCCTGTTGCCAGCCACGCCAGCACCCTGTGCAGTGCTGAGCCAGCATGCCACGCAGGCACGCAGTACACCTGCATGGAGCGTGCATGTGCTGCGCCTGGCTGCAGCCGTGTCAGCTGCAGCACAGCACCAGCCACGCAGCTGCAGGATATGGGCGCCCGTGTCACATGGGCTCCTATCCGAGCTCCATGCCAGCCATGCAACCTCCGCACCCATGATAGGCCATGCTAAAACCCAGCATGCCGTGCCGTGGGCTGGTGGGCTGTCCCAAATGGTCAGTCCTGTGCGAGCACGCATGGCCGGGCGGGTGGGCCGCTGCGGCAGTAGCGGTGGCAGTAGCGGTGGCAGCAGCGGCAGGACCACTCCTGCCATCTTAGAAGCGCTGTACAATTGCGAGTCAGGAGATGTGGATGAGCTGCAGGTATGGCTGCGGGCTAATGGGCGAACCAATGCCATGCATCAATTTGTGCAGAATTGTGTGCGCATACCGTCTCCTTAAGCCTCCCAACTGAGAAAGAAACGGGGTTAAGGTTAAGATTACACAGGGAAGAGCACGACGCACATCGAAAAAACAGCGCACGCGGCCGAGGCCGACCCTCCCTGCAGAAAAGGAGGAAAACGAGGCGGAACAGACGAAGCTAAAGCAGCAAAAGAAGGAAAAGAAGCAAAAGAAGCAGAACCGGAAGGAGAACAGGAAGAAGAGGTGGATGCGCTCTGCGTATTGAACCGCGTGATCGAGAAGAGATGCTTCCTTCGTCCTCTGGTGCAACAGCCTCCAGCGGTTCATCCTCCTCGGTTGCCCAGATAGGGTCCCAAACCGGGGCTGTGGCAGCGGTGAACTCAGGCGGGGCCGCTGCTGGGCACCAGCAGCCGCCGGTTTGGGACCGTAGCATGCGGACTGCTTGGTTGATTGCAGAAGATTTGGCAGTGCTGGGGGTAGAGCTGGCACCCAGGGCAAACCAAGCCTGGGCTCTGGCCTATGTTGAGGCGCTTGCGCGTGTGCACGCGCACATCAGCGTGCTGCTGCCGCCACCCACGCCCTCCCAGGCCTCCGCGCCCTCTCCGCCACCACAATCGATAATGGGGAGTTCAGCCGCATCAGGAGTGGGGTTGGGGGCAGCGAGTGCACTGCCTGCTGGGAGCAGCGTTGCAGTAGCGATGGACCTGGGAATGGATGCATCGCTGCCGGGGGACGGCCGGCAGCTGAACGGGCCAGCCGGTGCGGGCATGAGTATGGATGACATCACGGCATCGGCCACTGCATGGGTACAGGCCCAGCGGCTCTTGCAGCAGCGCACAGTGCAGCAGAGGGCACACGCGAATGGGGTTCAGGCTAGTGGCAGCAGTAGCGTTGGTGGGGCGCAAGACAGCATGGCGTGGGCGGCGTCAGCGGCACCCAGCCGCAGCCTTCAAGCTGCACGTGCGGCCGTGGAACCTGGCGTGGCAGCAATCAAGGCGGCAGCAGAAGAGCCTGGTCCGGCTGCCGTGGTGACTTGGATAGCAGCCTTCCTGTGCGCACTGCCTGAGACAGTCGTGAGGCTGGGGGAGCGTGAGGAGGAGGTCACGGCGGTGGCGGGGCTCTTACATTCACAAGCAGATCAGCACGCGTTTTGGTCTGCCGTGTGGGCCGGCCTTGACGCAGCCGCTGCTGCGAGGCTGCCGCACGCAAACGTCGAGGAGTTGCTGAGCAACGTGTATGTCCTGAGTGGCCGGTGCGTAGGGCTTGCCGGTGCTGTATGGCACTCCGGGGGGTTTGCAAAGCATCGTCCGTTTGCGGTCCCTGTTTTGAGTCCCTCATCTGCCGTCGGTTGCCTCGGCCCTGATCTTCCGTGCTTACTTGCGTCTCACCACTGGCCACAGCGTTAACGACGAATGCGTGGTGGGCGCTGACTACGTACGCCTACGCGCCACTGCCTTCGCATCACTACGAGCCCTGGGCCATCGGCTGGGCGAAGAGTGGTAGGTTGCTACCCAGTGGAAGGCAGCACCCAGCTCCTTCCTTTGTAGTCTGGATGCAGAGAGGTTCGGCTCAGCTAGATGCAGTCCCCAGCTTGGAGCTTCTCCCTCGTAGTGGGGAGCAGACGTTTGAACAATTGCATTGCCCGTTGTCCAGCCCCAACTGGCCACCGTGCCAGCGTGCACCCATGAGCGGCATCTTCGTGCCAACTGCAGCAGCTGCAGCTGAGGAGCTGCGGAGCAGTCATGTTTCCCTGCACTTCATGATGAGGGTGTGGGGAAGTGCGCGATGAGGCATCCTGCATCAGGCGCCAGAGAACGTCAAGGAGCGTGGTTCATTACAGCTGGGCCTCGTGCATGATTTGCCTTTCAGCCTCTTCGTTCTTCCTTCAGCTTCATGAAACTGCAAGAGCATCTCGCTCCCTCCCTCCTCCCGCCTCCCACTCCGAAACGCAACATGCAGGGCCGCTGCAAACCCGCCAAGTGAGGACCGGCTATGGGCAGCTGTTGAGGTCATCGGGGTGGTGGTCATGCTGCGAGACAGGTGGGGGTGCTGGGGCTGTGGCACGATCCCATCACGCTGCGCCTAGGCAGCCCCCTAGGTTTCCCCCTAGGCGGCCCCCTAGGCGGCCCCCTAGGCGGCCCCCTGACAGCCATGCCGCCCTGCTGGTTTCAGGTGTGTAAAGTGCAACGCTGCTGTGTGCAGTAGCTGGTGCGGGGGCACGAGTCATTGCTCATGAAAGAAGTCACAAGGGCCCAGTTTCGGCCTGGGCGGCCTGCCCTTTGTGTCCTGCCTCCTGTGCCTCTTCGTTTATGAATGCTATCTATAGTACCGTACTATTGTAGCAGCTATTGTACCGTATGTTGAATACGTTGGTCCTTGACCTGCTTTGCTCATTTGGAGTGATACTCTTCCTTGCTCGTGATTCCAACTTTCAGGGTTTCATCCCTAAAAGTTTAAGGTTGTATCCCTAAACCCTTGCTTCATCTGCTCGCTCGTCTCCTTGCTGCCTTAATTGCAGGTTTGGCACACGCAGCATGCTGTTTGAGCCGGACGCAAGCTGGTTGGCCGCGGTTTCGGATGCCACGCTTGTGTACATGAAGTTCATGGCACCTGAACAGCTGGCAGACCTGATGATACAGGTGCTTCTCGGTCTGCGGATCGGTTGTGGCGTGCCTGAACCTGTACGATTTCAGAAAACACCGGAGCTCTGAGGCCTGAACCATAGACCTTGAGGCCTCCACCCTGAACCGTTGTGTCCCCACTGGCGCACGTGGCGGCACACCACAAATGTGCGCTGCTTGCTTGCGTGCATGTGGACCAAGCACTTGAGCTGCACAACAAAGACTGCTACTGTAGCAGTCTTTGTCGTGACACTTTGTCGTGACCAGTATAATGACCAGTATAATTGTCCTGTGCACTGCATGCTGCCAGGTGCCTGAGGCCGGTTGGGACCTCGGACCTGGGTGGCTGGATGCCTGGCGGTTGGCTATCACGCCCAAAGTCCCACTGCTGCCGCCCTCAAAGGTTGCTGTGCTGGCGTTAGCCCATGGCCGCGTGCTGAGTCGCACATCCAACATGGCCACTGATGAGGGCGATGGGGGCGTAATCAACAACGGGAATGGGTGTGGCAGCCTGGCCCCGTTCCTGGCCGCAGTAGCGCAGTACCTGGCGGAGGCACCACCTAAGTACATCATCACGAAGTGGGACTTTACCACATTGAGCCGCAGCCTATACGGGCTTGCGCTGGGCGTGGCGGCGCTGCCTAAACAGGACGTGCCCGCAGTGGCTGCATTGCCGGCGTTGGTTACGCTGTGCGAAGCAGCCGAGAGCTCGCTTAGAGAATTGTTCGACTCGGTGGGTGCATGCACTGGGTCCATGCGGTTGAGCCCATGCGGTCAGGTCCATGCGGCCACGGCTTTACAATCAGGTCAACGCGGTCCAGCCCATACGGTTGTGTCCATGCAGCAGTTGAGGACGTGCATTTGAGGCAGTTTAGGTAGGTGCATGTGGTTGAGGCCATACAGTTAGGTCCATGTGGTCGAGGCCATACAGTGATGTCCATGCGTTTTAGGCCATGCAGTTAGGTCCATGCGTTTGAGGCCATGCGTTTGAGCCCACGCTGTTGAGCGCATGCGTTTGGGTCCACGGCTTGGTCCTGGCTGAGTATGCTACTGGGAGCATGCTGCTGGGTCCATGCGATGAAGCTCAGGCTGTTGCTATCAGCGCACCATGGAATCGCTGGGGTGTGCGCCCCTTAGCACTGCACACTGTACTGCCCCTGAGCGCCTGGCACTACATACCGTACTGCAGGCGTACCTCCAGATACATGAGCATGTCACACTACTGACAGAGGTGCCCCACATGCTGTCGGCCCTCTTAACACTCTCTCGCTGGCTCCCAGCCCACTACAAGGTGAGTGGCTGGTGGGCTGCGGCTGTGCATGTGGTGCTCTGCTGGCCACTGCAGGTCAACGCAGGTGATCGTAGCATGCCACGCTGCGTGCCATGGACCATATCGCCCATATAGCTCATATAGTACAAATAGCCCATATAGCCTATATAGCTCATATAGCCCATATAGCATATAGCCTCGTATGCTGCTCACAGCATGTCGTGCACATGGTGCCACAGACCGCATGATGCCTCCATGCCAGCAGGCACCCATGCGCCGATGATGAAGAGCATGTGATCGAGCATGTGATTGGGCACGTGACTGGGCGTGTATAGTGTGAACGGATTAACTTTATAGTGCTCACATCATCACTCACTCAGCTGGGCTAAGGTGTGCTGAATGCGCTTTGCGTCTGCTGCGCGATGCACCGTTCTGTGCTGCGGCATGTGTCTGACCAGGTGTACCGTCCTGCCATGTGCATGCCTGCTCAGGTGAAGAAGTACATGATTGAGCTTGAGGAGTATGTCGGCAGTACATCACGCGTGAGGGTGGGGCCCCTGGAACTGGTCAACGTCATGGACGCACTAGCAGCTTATGAGGCCAAGGTCAGTTTCCAACAGATCACCAAACAGTTGGTTAGGCGGTGCTCGTGAATCAGCTCATAAGAGCTGGTATGAGCTGGGGGCTCTTGTGTGACTCTGGTGGCTGCACCGTTGGCCGTTTCTGGGCCTGGGGCGGGAGCGCGTGCTGGTCTGCGGTTCTGCCACGTGTGTTGCTGTGGTGTGTGGTGGGTGCGTGGTAGTGCATGTATGTGTGTGGTGCGTGCGTGCATGTGTCAACATGGCTGGTTGGGTGCCCCATGGGCATGCACGCAGGGCGGTGGCAGCACTGATGGCATCGGCGGCGCCGCTGGTCAAAGGTGGCTCTTGGAGTGCGAGCGAAAGCTGCACATCCCACACCTCAAGTGCGCACCCGGGGTTTGAAATCACAATTTTTTTCGGTCTCAACTTGTAGTTGTTAATGTCATTATTATTAACTTGTAGCAACTGGCGTGAAACCTCTTACCGCTCTTAATTCAGTAGCTACTTCTGTATTCCTGATGTTCCCCCATGCTCCTTGTCGTTACCTTCACCATATCACTCTGAGGCCCCTGTGACTCCACCTCATTTGTGTGACGCATGTGCTCCATGTGATTTGTCCTGTGACCATGTGACGCGCTGCTGCTGAGGCTGCTACCGCCTGTGACTGGCTCTGGCTCGATGCACCCTTGACGCTGTGTGGGAGGCCTGTTTGCGGAGTTACTTGCTGTACTCCTCGACGACTTGCCTCGATGGCTCACCTCGATGGCGTACACCTCTACAGCTGTAGCCTGCACTCCTCATTGGCCTTACTGGCTTTCCTCCTCGACCGCCTTACTCCCCAGCAGCCCTACTCCTGTAGCACGTGATGCCTGAAGCTTGCGTACTGTGCCGCACCGCACGCAGGCGTTGCAGTGCTGCGGGCGTGTACGGAGACGCAGGAGTGCTGCTGCGGCTGCTGCGTGGGCTGCGGCACTGTGGCGGGCTCACCCCCAAGGTGCTGGCGCGTGCGGAGCAGCTGCTGCTGGAGCAGCCTGATGCATTCAGTGATGCCCAGGTAAGGCTTCGACTTGGGCCTGACATACAACATGACATAACATCGCACGTACAATGTACAAGAGCGTTCTGGCAAGAGTATTATTACACCTAAAGAAATTTGTCTCTAAGGACCCTTACACCCAGATTCCTATGCGTTACATGGGTGTGTGTATGCCTTGGCAGCTTGAGCCGTTGTGTGCCTGGGACTGCTGAGCTTGTTTCCCTCATGGGTGCATGGTGCATGGTGCATGGTGCATGTGTATGGTGCATGGTACGGAGAATGGTGCGGGGGTATGTTGCTATGCCTGCTGCCAACTTGTGGTACTTGGCTGCCTCAGGGTAGAAGTAGAAGAAGAAATAGAACTAGCACGCGTCCACTGCATGAATCTGTCAGGCGAGGTACATAGCTGCGAAGTTTGGAGTACCGCTATGAGAGGGAGTGAGGTTGGGACCCCGGTTTTCATGAAAGTGTGACTTTATGACCCACGCCCTGTTCACACTTTGGCCAGGTGCGGGAGCTGGTGCATGAGTTGCGGGTGGACGTAACTGCCATGGCCGCGGGGGGCGATGGCGCAGGCGGTACCGGCAGCACTCCGCCCACAATCCCCACCGCGCATGCCTGGTCTGCTGCCGCTGGCGTAGCCGTGGGCGCTGCTGGCCTCCCAAGCGCCAGCTGGAGCAGCAGCGTGGCGGGGGCAAAGGCCGACGAGGCCGCGGCGGCAGCCGCCCATGGCACGAAGGACGATGCGGCGGAACGGACACGGCGGGAGCAGTGGCTGCGTGTGGGTGAGCGGCTCGCGCGCCACTTCGCGGCGCTGCCGCCCAGCCAGCAGCGCGCGGCTCTGGACGCTTTGGACACACGCCCCCGTCCACCTTCTGGGGACCTCTCAGGGTCTATGCAGCCATGAATCCCCCCTTTGAACCCAGAGATAACCCCTGCTTACATAGTGCGAACTCGGAAGCCCCGAAGGCCGTCGCATCCCTGAAACTCCCGACCCTGCATTCCCTCTGACCTCTGCATGGTGACCATGCATGGCGTCCTCACTCGTGTGATCACCCAGACAAGGGGCTCCACAGCCATTCATTCAGGGCCATCCAGGATCTGGGGCTCAGTGCTCGGTGGCTGCATGGCAGTCTATGACGGGTGCATGTTAGCCTTTTCCAGGCGTGTTGCAGCGATTTTGGCCGCTGCCTGCCTGCAAGGCACTCACATCTCGACAGGTTTGGCAGGCAGGGATCAGAGAAAGGGAACGTGAGCGATGGACAGCGAGAGAGGTTTGGACAGACAGACAAATGGATAGATGGATGGATGGAATGGCTCCTCTGCGCTGTACCCTGCAAACCCTAAACGATGTACATTGGCAGTACAGTGTGTCATACGGAGCAAAAGCATTGCATACACGAGCATCTCCTTGCGTGCGTGAAGTGGCCGCGCCCCACCTGTTTCCCCCGATGTTGCAGCGAGTATGCTGATGGCACAGCTCATGGCTGATCCAGGGGATGAGCAAGAGACGGTGGGTCTTTGCTCCCTACCAGATGCCGCGTTCACGGCGCTGCTGTCTCTGCTTAGCAAAGATCAGCAGTTGAAAACTGCGCAAGTATGCCGCAAGCTGCGCGACCAGTGCTTTCGTGTAGTTGAAGCAATAACTTACTGGAACCGAGGGCCCCGCCGAACTACAAACCCAAGCTCGCTTTTGGCTCAAGCAGCATCAAGAGACGTGCCACTGCAGCTGACAATATGTGTGCCTTCTGGGGAAGCTGGAGCGCTGGCTTTTGAAGCTGGCCTCATCCAACATGGCACAAGCGGCATGCAAGCACCATGGCACGGGGTGCATGAGCTCCGGCTCGTGATGGGTCCTGATGCCAAGGCAAAGGTGATAAGGGTGGACGCAGCCTATGTATGCCACATCTTACTTCATGGGCATGGATTGGACAGCCAGCTGCCATGTGCTCTACCAATGCATCCAGTCAGCACGTGCTGTCATCCCATGCTCTGCTTTTCCAGGCCGCTCTACTTGCACTGCTGCTCCCCTGCTCCTGATGCTCCCTTGCTCCTGTTGCTGTGCATCACCCGCAGGCTGCGGTGCCGCCCCAACTCTCGTTGCTCAGCGCAGCAGTGGCACCCCTGCTAGGTCCCAAAGTCCCTCAGCTGAGCTCCCTCACTCTTCAAGGGCTGTACATCCGAGGGGGTCAGGACCTGCTAGCAGGGATCTCACGCCATTGCAGACGGCTGGTGCGTTCGGGCGTTCAACGTGTGTTTTGTTTCCTGCGCTTACTTGCCTGCTATCACTCCGCTGCATCTGATGATATCCCAGCGCCAAACGGGATTGCAAAACTTTTGGGAATCAAGGTCGGACACCGATGCAAAGCGGCACAGACTGCTGCATGCCCTATGGTGCTGATGCCTGCTGCGGCCGGCCATGCCATGCGGGACCACACACACAGGCATCACTAGAGCTGCGGGATGTACAGTTCCAGGAGGAGAGTGACTCCAGTGATGGCAGCAGTGATGGTGCGGGCTGCCTTGCAGTCCTCGCCGCCCTGCCCTCCCTTTCCAGCCTAAGCCTGGGGGTGCAGAGCGGCTTCCGAGCTCTGCCCCTGGCCTTCCTGCCGCTGCTTGCGGCCACCCTCACGTCTCTTACACTCATGGACACCAACTACCTGTGAGTTGGCATGGGCAGTACCTGCGGAGTCGTTAGTTGGTTGATGGTGGACGGGCGGTAGGGTGCGATGACAAGCCTTGCGTGCACTATGTTGTGTTTGCCCGTCAGGCATGCCGATGGGGTCGGCATTTGACTTGTTACCCTCTCCCCTTTGACACATCCAAATCCAGCAACGCCCCCACACCATATGCGCGGCTCATGCTCACGTGCCATCCGCCCACATTGCCAACACACCCTTCCTGCAACAGCACACGCGTGCAACCGGCCATTTCATTGGTGTAGGTGGCATGAAGCGGGCGGCAGCGGTGGCGATACATGGCACGCTGCGTGGCCGGCTCATGTACTGCCCCATGTGGGTGTGCTGTCCCGCCTGGCCCACTTCTCCATGGACGTCGACTACGTGTCCAACTCGGCGCAGGTACTAGGGGTGTAAAGGAAAATAATAAATAGCACGGCGGGAAAGTAGGTCGAATTAAGTACTGTAAATGTAAAGGAAGTTACCAGGGAAGTTACTAAGGAAAGGTACAGTGGTTAAAAAGGACGTTTCTCAGAAGTTTCTAAGGGTGTTGACTACGTGTCCAACCCGGTGCAGGTAATGTAGGCATGTTGTGAAGACTGCAAGAGGTGCAAACATCAAAGATGGCAAGAGGGGAATTTCATGGGATGTTACGGTATATGTGATGGGATTTCATATAGTCATATGAATCATGCAGACACATCTGTGATACGCCGTGTTAATATTATTATTGTTATATGAATCATGTTATGTGAGATGTGGTGTGGCTGTGCTCCGCAGGTGGAGCTGCTGCAGAGGCTGGCCGCGGGCTGCCCATCCCTCACATCTCTACACCTGCCCGCCATCACCATCTCGCAGGCAAGGGTCGAGTGCCGGGGGCATGCATGCGCATGCGCACACTCTGCATTCGCGTGTGCGTTTGTTGGTTACGTCGTACGCCCATCATGCCAATCATGGCGCATGGATGCCTGCCGTGACGGCGTGAGACATGATTACCAGGATAAAGCTTAGAGAATCATGCGAATGCACACGAAACTGATCACCAGGACACTCTGGTCTCCACCTACACTTGATCACTCGCTCCGCATGTATGGCTCAGGCTGACATGAGCTAACAGTGCTGTGTGACTAGGGTAGCAATCAGGCTGCTCTTTGGCTGCTGTGTACTGTGCCACCTCAGGCAGGGCTGGACATCATGCTGCAGTGTATGCGCACGCTGCGGCGGCTGCACGTGCACGGCTTCAAACTGCTGACGAGCGACAGGTGGGCTGTTGTCTGGGTTATGGTTATGGTTACACAGGCTGAGGCGCAATGCACACTGGAACAGCGAACGCGGCCCTGGGTGGGCGCAGGGCAGGGTGTTGAGGTCATGAGCGCTGAGCAGCGGGTCGCACAGCTGGTGGCATGGTTGTGCAAGTTTCAACTGTGCGTGTGCATGTGCAACACGCCCTCCTGGCGAACGGATTTGGATATGTGACCATGTCTGATGTAATGTCCGGTGATGTCCTGGCCTTGTGATGAAATGAGTGTACGACGCGGATTGAACATGCCAACTTGTGTGTACTGTGTGCCGCCATCCCGTAACATAGGTCAGCTGCACCCTGCACATGGCGGTCCCTCGTATTGGAGCATGCAGAGTACATCCACGCGACAGACCTCGCCCACCTGCCACTTCACTCGCTCGTGGAGCCGTTTGTCGTGGCTGGCATGCGCGTCGCTGAGCTGGTGCGTGGGTTGGTGGCCCAGGCGCCAGCCGCCATTTATGGTTACAGAGTTTTGAGTTGAGAAGTTCATCAAGTTCTAATTGAAGGTTGACTTGTCTTGAGGGGACAGTTCTAGATAGGCTGGGTGTGTGGGGGTTGAGGTTTTGGGTGCTTGCGGATACCAGTGTTCGTGGGTGTGTTGGGATTGGGAGCCCGGGGACTGCATGTCCAGGCATGGCTGGTGCGTGCGGCCGAGTGTGCTCAAGGTATGGGTGAGTAAGCTGTCCTGCTTGTGGTGCCCGGGTGGGTTGGAGCACTTGAACACTGAAGGGATCTGTGGGCGGCGTCGTTGGGCCTGTCTGTGCCTGCACTTCCTCCGCTGTCAGTGTTCTTGCCAAATGCGGCAACTGAGGCGTGGCAACAAAACGGCGTGACTAAGATAGGCAACCTGCCGCTGCCCCTGCGACTTACTTAAGCGCAGGTCAGCCCTGCGGAGGCGGCCGCGGCCGTGACGGCGGCCGTGAGCAACCTGCTGGGCCGCTGCGCGGTGCCCGTCTTTGCGGATGGGGAGCTGAGCCTGGGTGAGCTCGAGTAGATCAGCACTTGGCAACTATTAAATTACATTACGGTATGTCAGGCAGCATTCAGCAACATACTGGGCAATGTAGCAGTACTTGGCAACGTACTTGGCAAAGGACGTGTGAGCTGGTCATACATGAGCCACAGCTTAGGAACCCACCCCTCTTGGTTCCTTTCGCTTGCTCCCACCTTCGCAGCCCAGGACTATGGGTATACGCGCGCAGCGATCCCAGATGCGCTACGTGCACTAGCACCGTTGGGCTCCCGCGTCACACACCTGCGCTCCTTGAATCTCACTCTGGGTACGTCCCGCCTGCAGTACAGGTTGTAGTTTGCCGTTCCGTCTTGCCTTGGTGCATTTCCCAAACGCAGAGGCTTGTGTTAGGGCCGGGGTGGGCTGGGGTGCGTCATGCCAGCCGTCCAGCTTTCCGGCGTTTCTCTGAGACTTGAGCCGTTTAGGGTCTCTTTTGAATCATAAGCAAGTCAGCCTGGATGACCGCGCTGCAGGTGGCAGGGAGGTGCGTGCGCTGGGTGACGTGCTGGGGGCGCACCTGCTGTCTGTGTCCCTGGCCGCTTGCACACTGGGCCCTGAGTTCTGGTCCCAGTTCTGGCCAGCTCTCCCCCGCGTGGGGCGACTGGAGCTGCTGACCGGCTGCACAGGTGCGTGGTTGCGTGCGTGTATATATATATGTATACATATATATACCGTAGAATTTTTTTGCCATCACGACACCCCCAAAAACTTCTTTAATTTAATGCTACACGAGGCCCAAAATTGTATTATTATACTACACCACGAAGCCTCGGCTGACCGGCGAGATTGCTGTCGCCTCGTCGCTATGTGACTGCTACCTAGCGCGATCTGACTGCCGCTGTTTGCAGCCACCATTCCCCAGCCCGTGCCTGGGTTCAGGTCGTCCAGGTCACTTACAGTGACCTGGAATTTTCTTCGCGCACGTCCGCCAGGCCTGAATAATAATTGTTATTCGCATCACTAAATTGCATCACGAAGGGTTCCCAATAATTTCATTATTTTTCACGAGGGGGTTGAAAACGATACTAATTCGTGATGGCAAAGCTGCTGTACGGTATACATATATTATATATATATATTATATTATATTATATTATATTATATTATATTATATTATATTATATTATATTATATTATATTATATTATATTATATTATATTATATCATAATATATTATATTATATCATATTATATTATATTATATTATATCATAATATATTATATTATATCATATTATATTATATCATATTATATTATATTATATTATATTATATTATATTATATTATATTATATTATATTATATTATATTATATTATATTATATTATATTATATTATATTATATTATATATATACATATGCGCAGTCTTTTGTATTCCCTCGTATTCCTTGCATCGGTTGTTGCATCATTGGTTATGGATGCGTGCACGCAGCAAGCGCGGGCTTGTATACTTGCCTGTTGAACAGAGGGTGGTAACGAAGTTGTAGTGCAAATCAATGCAGCGGAAATGGAACACAGCAGACCTGGGGCTCTCAAAGGGTGTCGCGCACACTGTAACTGCTCCATATATATATATATATATATATTGCCTCTCCTCTGTCCTCTCACTCCTTCCTGCAGGTGCACTGCGGTGGGCGCAGCTGCAGCCGTTTGCAGCCTGCCCACCACGCAGCCTCGTGCTGCGGGTTGCACATGGGGTGCTGCATGGGCCGGAGGTCCAGAAGCTACAGGTGGGCACTGGGCAGGGAGGGAGGCTGAGGGGACGTGCAGGCCCAACTTTTCAAGAGCCCTTGCATGATGGTGCTGCAGCATAGCAGCTGCTCGTTCCATGCGTGACGGCTTGCAGCATGCGTGCGTGTGCTCTCGAAGCAGGCGCATGGTCGCGCGGCATGGACACAGAGGGCATGCACACAGCTGCATGTATGCCCCTGGGCTGTCCCCATGCATGCAGGCTTTGATGGTGGCTTCAAGACCATGCGCGCCATGCGTGGAACTGGAGGTGCTACTAGTGCTGGTGGCCACGTGATCATTGACACACACATGCCAGAGCGCAGGGTGTTTGTATGCAGTTGTTTCTTTGTGGCTGGGCATGTCAGGCCGAGGATATGCTGATGAGGACGGGATGGTTCAACGGGTTCTAGTGAGCGAACTGGTATAAGTTTGGTACGCTGGGGCCTGCTGCCACCTGCCGTGAGGCCAGAGCTACTAGTGGCATTGGCACGTCGTGCACGGTCTGCAGCCTGCAGCGTGTAGGAGACACCTTTGGGCTTGTGCTAAGTGAAGACTCATCATGTTGCACAGTGCAGGTGAGGGACTGCGCGTGCACCTGTGCATGCATCATGCAAGCTGGATGCACCAGTGCATGTATCATGCAAGCTGGGTCCTCTAGTTTCTAGGGTTTGTTTTCATGACGGCATGCTGATCACCGTATCGAGGTAGCTCACAATTGAGGGTTCTGCGCGCGTCAGGTTCGTTAGGATGAAAGCGGCGTCATGTGTGAGTCATGGGTCTGAGTCTCGATGTTCCAGGAGGATGGGGCCGATCAAGCGCCGCAGAATTCGAGCAAGACGACCAGGATTTATTTTCTCCGTAATGGAGACAGAATTCCCAACTAGGGTTGTTGGGTCGTGTTTGGAGCATTTACCATCATCAGTATTTGCTCGTGTTTTGGAGCTACTTCCCAGCAGCTCAATTGCAGCCTTGTTTGGTACATGTAGAACCCTCAGGGACCTGGTGATTGTCGAGGTTCCTCAGATTCAATTTAATGCTCGCCATGCGGAACAATCCAAGCAGCTGCTGAAAGCGGTCACGCGCAAAGCCGCGCTGGACCTGCGGCTTACGACCACAGTCGCAGACGAGTTGGTTTTGCGGGAGCTCTTGACCTGCGGCCCCCTATGGACTGCGGTCAGTCGTCTCTGCATCGCTGGACAGGTGCGGGTTTGCATGGATGCCTGGTCCAGGCTCATCAGCTGAGCCACGTGTTGTTGACCACGATGCTGCACAGCATCATGTTGCCCACGACCCTCTGTGCTGATTTGCACAAGCTGTCGTGCCTGCTTCCTGCAGTCCGTGCGCGTGATTCAGCTGGGCGCAGCGTCAGGTGCACTGCTGGGGCCTGTGTGCCCAAACCTTCAGCGTCTCGAGCTGTACTATGTTGCCATCATGGGGCCGCAGCTGTTTGATGGCCTCGCCAGCTGCTGCCCCAAGCTCGCCACACTGAACATGGTCAAAGCTGAAATGGACAGCGCAGCACGTGCGCGTTTGGCTGTGCTGCGCCACGCGCCGCTCAGCACGCTCAGCATGGCGTGCGAGGAGCACACAACCACCACAGCTGCCCTCACTGTACTCGCCCCCCAGCTGACGTCCCTTACTCTTTACAAGTCCCGTGCATGGGGCGTGCACCACGGCGATGCCTTTGGAGGCATTGAGCTCCAGCCCTTTCCTGCCTTCCTGCCTGACCCAGATGCCCCCTCAGCCTTCCTTCAAGCCGATGAAGATGATGATGATCATCAGGAGGAAAGGGAGGAGGAGGAGCAGCAGGAGGAGGAGGAGGGTGGCTCCCCTTCCACCACCTCTGCAGCCTCATCCCTCACAGCAGCCAGCGCTGAGACAACCACCATGGATACCGCATCCTCAGTGACGGCCCACATGGCTGCCATGGACGTGTCGGGGGAAGGGGAGGCCGAGGGTGGCGGCTTGCCGCCCTTGGGGGTCATGGCCCTGGATGAGGTGACACTCTCAGTGGATCCCTCGCCCAGTGGGGACCCCTCCCCCCTCGCAGCTGCTGTGGCACGCGGCAGCGGGCACCTCCCACACAGTGGTGGCAGCAGCAAATGCTGTGGGGGGAGGAGGGCCCGAGGCAGCAGTCGGGCCCCGCGTACGATGCAGCTGCGCCACCTGGACATCCGCCTGCGCATGCATGGGGTCGCGGGCCACATGCGCGCGCTTGCAGCCGCGTGCCCCCACCTGCACTCCCTGTCCCTCCCAGAGGTCATCATCAACCAAGCAGGTGTGCCCTGCCAGCGTGACTGAGCATACAGCACACATCTCACACACACATCTCACACAGCTCTGATAGCTCTCACACATCTCACACAGCTCTCATAGCACACATCTCACACACACAAGTGTCACACACCACCGCATGCCGCACCCACCCGCCATGCTCGACACCTGACGCCCCCTCTTAATAACGCCCAAACCTGTCATGAGCTACACGGTGTGAACCATTTGTGTTGAGATATGCCCCGGCTGCTTAATCTCCGCAAACCTTACTCCACCATACCCATCCGAGCATGCCCCCTCGGCCATCTCTCCCCCCTGAAAACCACAGCCTGATGCCCCCTGCTGATCCCCCTCGTCCTGTGCCTCATTGCACACTGCTACACCCCACAGGCCTGGACGCCCTGCTAGGCATTGGGTCCAGCCATGGGCTGCCCCACCTGTGTGACCTCACAGTGGCCGGCTTCTCAATCCCCACTGTATCTCGAGTGGATGCGGCCTGCAGCTGGCGCCGGTTGGTCATGCGCAACACGCTGCCGTCGCTCACCACCGCCGCGCACCTCCCACTACACTCCATCACGGAGCCCTTTGTCATCCAGGTGGGACGGCTGACCGGTACTGCTGTACAGCTTGTGCTGCATTGCTGCTCTGGGGCGGTACAGCGCTTTGCAGTGCGGCGGACTGCCATTGCCTGAGCTAGCCAGAGCCCAGGGGCTTTCCTGTCCTGCCCCTTCAACTGTCATGCTGTCTTGCCCCCTGCGTCATAGTACGCACACCTGGAAGGCTCTGTGCTGCCCCACAGTACTTGTACAGCTGTACTGTATTGTGTGCTGCGCGTAACTGATACATTTGTACTGCATTGTACTGTACTGCACAGGGCGTACTGCTGGATGAAGAGCACGTGGCCGCAAGCGACACTGTACCGTTGCTGGCTGCGGCAGCCACAAACCTGGGGGAGCACTGCAGGTGCCTGGAGCTGGATGGGGGCCACTTGTCAATCGTGGTGTTCCAGCATGTGGCGGCGGCACTGGCGCCAGCGGCTGCGCTGCTCGGCACGCTGCGCCCGCTTGCAGCACACGTGCGCGAGCTGCAGGTGTGAGAAGGAGAGCGCGACAGAGGGGGCAATAGATGGATACATAGATACCTGACTCTGTATATACAGTAGTGCTCTAATATTAATGATTACACGTCGTTTCACAGATTCATCTGCTTGCCGGAGCCCATCAACTAGTAGTTTTTGATAGGTGCTCTGTGTCTGTTATTTAAATGCACACGGCAGCTGCGAGATTCAATGTATGATGCATTGATGCAGCAGCTGTATGGGCCGCATGTTCACTGGGTGTCTCGACTGCGGCTGGGTGACCTGCGCTGTGCACATGGCTGGCCCGTGTGCAGGTGAACGGGGTGCGGCTGGGTGGAGCTGAGGTGCAGGCGCTGGGCAGTGCCCTGGGCTCCTCTCTTGAAGCCCTGCACCTGCAGGACTGTGAGCTACGGCCATGCCTGTGGCCCGCCCTGTGGGCCGCGCTGCCCCGCCTGGCCGTGCTGAAGCTGTGGTACCGCTGTGAGGGGGCCTTGGGGGTCGGCCACCTGGCAGCGTTCTGTGCGCAACCCGGACGTCGGCCGCTGACAATGGTGCTGGATAAGGAGGTGGGTGCCTGAACATGCGATGGCTCATGGCCCCTACATGATAATTAAAGTAATAACATGGCATTCCCTTTGCGGTGCTCGCTTCCGACGGGGTGCTAGGTGCTGTAGA